>JAGDQP010007633.1:36140-66405 GCA_022664845.1 Lepisma saccharinum | reverse complement strand
CATTGGGTCCTGTGGTCACACTTCGCGGACGCATCACTGCCAACGATTATGTCGCAATTTTAGGAGACCACTTGCATCCTATGGTCCGGATGTTGTTCCCGGACAATGACGCCATATTCCAGGATGATAATGCACCCATTCACACAGCTGGAGTTGTTGCAGCGTGGTTTGAGGAACATCGGGCTGAAGTTCAACACCTCCCCTGGCCCGCCCAATCCCCAGATCTCAACATAATTGAACATCTGTGGTCCATCTTGGAAACACGACTCCGGCGACGATTTCCACCTATATCCTCTCTCACAGAACTGGCCGATGCCCTGCACGAGGAATGGTGTAATATTCCACTTGCTACCATTCACGACCTCTATGCCTCCATCCCACGTCGCATCAAGGCTATTCTGAAGGCGAAAGGTGGCCCGACACCATATTAATCTGGTAAGTTGCACTTTCGTTCAGGTGTTTCTATTATTCTGATAAGCATCTGTACGTTACATCAAGAGAGCAATGAGAATGGATTAATGCTAGGACAGTTTGCAGAGAGGAACAACATGGTAATCAGAAGCACACAATTCCCTCACAAGAGGATCCGTCTCGTAACATGGAAGTCACCAGACGACCATACAGTAAACCAGATAGACCATATACTAGTAAGCAAAAGACGTTGCACTTCAGTAATAGACTCAAGGAGTTATAGAGGGCCGAATGGAGACAGTGATCATTACATGGTGAAAGCAAAGATTAGAGAAAAACTAAGCAAAGCACAACAAGTAAAAGGACAAAGGAGACATAAGTGGAACCTAGAGAAATTCAAAAATGAAGAAATCAAGATGAGGTACAGGGAGAGGATGGACGAAATACTGGAACAGCAAGAAAGAAATCGAATAACAGCGGAAATAAATAACATAGATGACAAGTGGGGAAAAATAGAAAAGATCATAAGAACAACAGCAGAAGAAATAATAGGAAAGATGCAGAAGAAAAACTACAATGATTGGTTTGATGATGAATGCCGCAAAACAATAACGGAAAAGAATGAAGCAAGGCTAAAGGCAATACAAAGGGATACAAGAGGGAATTGGGAAAGGTACAGAGAGCTAAGGAGAGAAGCGAACAGAATATGCCGGAAAAAGAAGAAAGACAAAATGGCACAAGAGATAGAAGAAATAGAAAATTTATGCAAGAAGAATGAAACGAGAAGACTTTACGCAGCAATAAACAAAATGAGCAAAGGATATCAACCAAAAACATATGGATGCAAAGATAGGAACGGAGTGTTGATGGGAAATGAAGAAGATGTAACGAAGAGATGGACAGAATACTTTAAGGAGCAACTACAGGTAGAAGAAGAACCGGTAACTAAGGAACAAGAACAATTTCATGAAATACAAACAAATATAGACTCAGAAATCGAAGAGAGAGGAGGCATAACAGATGAACCAAGCATGAAAGAGATGACAGAAGCAGTAAAAAGACTAAAAAACTATAGATCACCAGGAGAGGACGAGATCACAGGAGAGATGATAAAATATGCGAGTGGAAGGTGCACAGATGAAATATATAAATTAATCAAAGGGATATGGAAAGAAGAAAAAATGCCAACAAACTGGAATACGGGAATCATATGTCCTTTACATAAAAAAGGAGATAGAACAGACTGTAACAATTACAGAGGAATAACACTGTTAAACACCACATATAAAGTTCTAACAAACACACTGCAGAGGAGAATAGAACAAATAACAGAACAAGAAATAGGAGAATACCAGTGTGGTTTTCGGAAAGGAAGAAGCACAACAGACCAACTATTCGCAATACAACAGACGATAGAGAAAAGCTATGAACATGGAACAGAATTGCATATACTATTCATAGACTACAGTAAAGCATTTGACAGTGTAAACAGAAGGAAACTAATAACCTGCCTAGAGCAAATAGGACTACCAAAGAAACTAAGAAACCTAGTAGCAATGACAATAAATGAAACACGAGCCAAAGTGCAGATAGAAAATCATACAGGACAAGAATTCCAATACAACTGCGGTGTCAAACAAGGAGATGCCCTATCTACAATACTATTTAACATAGTCCTCCATAGAGCATTAAAGGAAATAGACAAACGAGGAACCATATTTACAAGATTAAATCAAATATTTGCATATGCAGATGATTTGACAATCATAGCCAGGACCGAAAACGAACTGAAAAGCACATATCTGAAATTAGAAGCAGAAGCGAATTCATTAGGACTGTACACAAACACAGATAAAACAAAATATATGCACATAGCAACAAATGAAGGAAAGAAGAAACACGAAATTAAAATTGGAGAAAAGATATTCAAGAGAGTGAACAGATTCCGATACCTGGGCTCATTACTAGATGATAAAAGCAACACATCCGAAACAATAAAAGATAGAGTACAAGCAGGAGATAAAGCATATTATGCGGACCAAAAGCTACTAAAAAGCAGAAGCATAACAAGGAGAACTAAATTACAGATTTACAGAACACTAATCAGGCCAGTCGTCACGTATGGTTCCGAGATTTGGACGCTAAAGAAAGAAGACACAAACAGACTACGCAGATTTGAAAGGAAAATACTTTGGAAGATATATGGACCAGTAAAAGAAGGTGAACAATGGAGAATATTGAATAATGAAGAAATAAATACCATAATGGAAGGAAAAGACGTAGTTAGATTTGTCAAATCAAGAAGAATTAGCTGGGTGCGACATGTATTAAGGATAGATGGGAAAAGAATGCCAAGAAGAATGTTAGAAGAAAGAGTATATTCAAACAAGAAAACAGGGCAACCGAAGATAAGGTGGATGGACCAAGTACAGGAGGATCTAAAAGCGATGCAGATAAGAAATTGGAAGAAGACAGCAATGAATAGAATGGAATGGAGGCGAATAGTATCGGAGGCCAAAGCACACCCAGTGCTGTAGCGCCATGTGGTAAGGTAAGGTAATGTATTTATTTAATAAGGAAACTGTGCTAAGTTTGTGTTGACTGGTTCAACGTGGTGGCTTTTGTTTTGTTTCGGAACAAATGCACTTACAAATTCTATAATGTTTTATGCAGCACTTCGTAATTTTCACTTCACTTGCTGCACAAAATGCTTGACGTGTCTGAAAAATTGCATGGCATGCATAGTTACACATCAGTCATCGAAAGAAAAACTACTGTTACTATCTTCTCTTTAAAAAAAATGACGCTTCGAATGGACTTTAGATTTTTCCCCTGATACCATAATGGTCTGACGTAACGTACCTTAATATGAAGCACAGTTAAAGATGAGTTAATTAACGTTTGATCAACCTTGGAACTATCTCTTGTATTACACATATTGTCACTAATTGAATGATCCGGGGGAGTATCTAAAATCCAGCAGAAGCATCTCTTCTAAATCAGTAGCTTAAATAAAAACTGTCTCACTGCTTAGCATACTATAGACAAAATGAGACCTTCCTTCACAATATTGGGCAAATCTGCACAAAAAAAATATAGTCCTTTTACTAGGCCGTGTACTATATCTTGTCCCAATACATGCACTGATTGGTCATATTGCTTCTGAAAGGTACCAAATATTATATCTTGAGTGCTTAAATGCACAACTTTAGATACTGCATCAAGCTTTGCAAGGTACTTCAATTTGATCAACGGAGGACCATGAACTTTTGAGGTTAAGTTTGTAAACATTTTTGTGGTGGGGTCTCCCATTTATTTTTCACAGTATTTGCAATTCAGCTTGCTTGCTTGCTTGTTGAGTGTTTAGTGTTGTGAGGATTGCCTCTCCTTCAGGATATTGGTATTTTTCTCTTCTCACCAGGTTGCTTGGAAAGTCTTGAATTTTAGAAATTTCTTGCTGCAATGATAATATTGAAATGTTTTTATTAGATTCTTAGCTTTACCCTTCAAGAAGCTGTATTGTGATTTGTTGCTATACAACATAAAAGGCATTCTTTCAGAAACCTTTTGATTGTTGTACTTAACAATGGTGATTAACATTTTAATTCAGTTATTCAGCATGAGAACCGATTCGTTGTTAATCAAAGTCACATTTCTGCAATAATATAACATGAAATACATATATCTCTGTATTAGCTTACAATGTTTTATCAATACATGTAATGCTAATTGGAATACACTAGAGTCAGTGGCGGCGTAAGAGGGGGGACTAGCTGTGCTCACGTCCCGGGTCCCACCGGGCGAAGGGGCCTTGCCGAGTTGCCGTTCGCCGACGCAAGTGTATAATTGTTTGTTAGGATTAATCAATGGAGCACATTGATGGCGGTCGGGGACACAGTGACTATGCCGTCTCAGGACTCTTTTTACTTGTGTGCTTGACTTTACGACTGATAAGCATTACTCTCCAAAATGTTAATAACAATTCTCATCCATAGGTTACAGCAAGTGAGAAAGAATATATCGGTATTTGCAAGTGAATCCCCGTGGGGGCCCCATCCAACAGTACCAGTGTGCACTCACAACTGTGTTTATGAACAAGCCTCAATATAACTCACTTGTCCCGGACCCCAGATTGTTTTACGCCACCACTGACTAGAGTCTTGTTTAACCGAATCATAATTAACAGAATTTCCGGATTAACCGAATCCCGGTGCAGCAAAAATTAAATTTTGATTTTAGATATTTATTTTGAAATACAGCGTGACTAGGAGGTCTTCAGCCACATGATAGCATGAATGGACAGACGGAGCGAGTAGTTATATTGTGCAACGTTGGAAGTGTGGAGCTGCTGGCATGGGTTATCAACATAGGTCAGATCAATGTGAAGGTATATACTGCCTTGGAAAAGAAGGAGGCTGAGGGATTTTCGATCATTGAACAGAAACAAGGATAAAGATACTGACTGGAATATATATACACAAATCTCCTTAATAATTTTAGTAGGAAAAAGAAGTTCATTCTTAACTGCAGGTACATAATTTCATATTTATTATTGGTGCATACATTTGAAGACGTAACCTATGACGCCCTGGTATCGATGACAGGAGATGAACCAGTGATGCTAACCATTTCTTGTTGTTTCCCAGATTATTTGTGGAAGATAGTTCAAAATATATTGTCTTCCAAATTCCTGCAGAATTATAAACTGGATATAGTTCCACGAGAAGTCCCTCGTGGATTCTTCAACGGAAACAGATTATGATATTTTGGAATACATGTCAAGAACTAAGCATGAAATTAAGCCAATATCAATTCACACCTAACTGTTATTATTTGTTTATTTCTTATTTATTTCTGTGTAGTATTGTAAGTTTGCTAATCTACATTTCAGCATACCTTAGGCTATGATTGTACTCTTTACTGAAACTATTATTAAACCAAAAATACAACGCAAGCTGTTAAAGCGTGTTCCCCGTTACCGGGGAGTGACGATGTGAATTAGGATATTTATGTATCACCTATTTTGGAACTTGTACTTTGGGTAACCAGAAGTATATTCTCTACATTTCTTGGCCCGTACTATCTCAATATTCCCGATCACAAAAGTACTGCAAGATTTTATATTTTTCTCCTTTCTATGTATAGCATGGATTAAAATTGGACATGTATTATGCAATATGTACTATAAAACTTTAAACACATTTAATTTTTCCAGTTCTTTGTAAGTACAGTAAAGTTTACTATACTGCACTTTACATTCTAGTACTATGTATCTGTCTGGAAAAAAATGTTTAGTTTACTTTAAATTAAAGTTATTCTTTTAACAACTACAGTATGTAAATCACTGTTTCTGGTTTAATATAATTTTCGTTGAACCAAATAACCCTTGGTCCCATCAAATTCGGTTAAACGAGACTCTAGTGTACTATTTATTGATTTATTTCTACCGATTTTGAAGAGTGGAAAAATAATGTGTGTTCTCGAAACATCTGTAATGTCCATACCTCACACTGGCTCAATAATAGTCAGGTCTGTTGATTGTTGTAATGTACCACTACAGAAGCTGCTTTCAAAAATGGTCCGCTATATAGTCCCAGGGGGAACAAGTAAACATGCACAAATGCAAGATCTCTACTGCCACGGCCTTGAGTGTGGGATTTTACCGCTGCGGAAATGCTGTAAGGCAATTCTCTATTAGTAACACATGAAGACAAACGGAAATGAAAGCAAGAGAGGATGAGTAGTGTACGCCTGCCTTACTGAAGACGAGCAGCACACTAAGGAAGGTTGAGTACTCATGCCTGCTTGGCTGAAGACGAGCTGGAGGAAGGCGTTTATCTACCCGCCTGGC
This sequence comes from Lepisma saccharinum, assembly GCA_022664845.1. Classification (NCBI taxonomy): domain Eukaryota; kingdom Metazoa; phylum Arthropoda; class Insecta; order Zygentoma; family Lepismatidae; genus Lepisma; species Lepisma saccharinum. The sequence continues at coordinate 60,143 of JAGDQP010007633.1, read as the reverse complement.
TGAAGGTGTGCCGACAACTAGGATGGGTTGAAGATTCCGCCTACCTATCCGAAGACGAGCTGAAACCTCGAAAGGTTGTAAACTACTACCCGCCTGGCTGAAGACGAGCCGAGATTCATTATGGTGTTTACCCGCCTAGCTGAAGACGATCCAATACCTGGAATATATCAAAAGGGAATTCCTACCTGCCTGCCTAAAGATGGGTTGGAGTTGGAGAATAAGGTAATGAAAAGAGATTGGTAAAACAGTTGCAAAAGGAATGTGGAAATAAAGCATAAGTAAAATAAAAGTATGAAAACTTCAATGATAATAAGATTTATTTGCGGACTGCTGTCCGAAGAAAAGCACAGCAAGAGAGTTAGGCATGGTTCGGGCCGTAGCCCGAGGAGTTTTGATTCAGAACTACTCGGGACCTGCTTAAATACAATTCATTCGGGTGCTTGGAAAACCTCGTATGATTACGTAACATTTCCGAAGTCACCAATTTGCACTATTTCAATATTTTCAATCTTTAACTCTTTCTTATCAGATTATTTTACTGAATGTTCATATGTAGAATTTTATTGATTCGGTGTGCGTACAATATGTCTTTTGAATAGTCCAAAGAAGTTATCGTTTCACTGTACGCACAATATAATTTTATCAGTAGCCGTAAGGGTGAATCTATACAAAACAATTCAGGGTGGCATAAAACACTAGTCTGCATGGTAAAACGTACCTGACGTTACATTGTGTACAGCATGGAAGCTGTACTTCACTATTGGACAGGACGACCCGTTGCACAGGTGTACTATAATTTCGGAACACAGCTTCCCCACTGGAAAAAGAAACTTGGACCATTGAATGTAATTGTTCCTGCTGAATTTAATAATAGTCCACCTGAGTAGGATGGTTTGGAAGGACAAAAAGAGGTTCTAAGAACACCAAGAAATTACTTCCAAAAAAACTCTCATCACTGTGTGCATTCACCGATCTTCTCAACACATAAGACCTTTCTGAGTTTAAAAACAGTGTGTAGGTCGACTAATTTAAGAAGGCGATACACTTAAATTACTCCGTCGTTCAATTTCTGTAGGCTCTGCACCACTGTAAGCGGGCTGAAAGCAAACTATTGGATAGTCCTGTCCTACCTTGAATCTTCTATTTACACAATTCCTGACATACTTGTTTTATTATTGACACTAGACTGACAAGATGGGAATTAAGGTTTGCTGACATTAAGCCGCAGTTGGCTTAATATTTCATGTCACAATCTGCCAACGTATTTTCCTGACTAACAATTTAAGTCTGTGAGCTTCGAGTTTTCATCTCATTGTTGTTCTTCAACGAAGTTCTGTTTCCCGTCAGAAATGATCATGATCTTCGACACAGTTGACCCCGTTCTTTTCGCGTACACCGATGAGACTCACGTCGTCTGTCTGCTTTCTCTGGAACTCCAAAGACTATGACACTGTGATCAATGTGGCTCATTGTACTCACAGTAACTCTTCTGCAGTAACGAGTATTACACAACAAGGATGGCACTTTAAGGTCACAACCACGATCCGCACAGCATAATAATTACTGAGCACAGTATGCCTCAGACAGATCACAATGTCTGAGATGAGAAGAGGGCAAATCGTGTCTGGAACGTCACTATCTATTTCACTGAAGGAAGGCCACTATTTAAAATCACTATTTATTGTATAATTCAGATTTGTACTTACTCATCAGTGAGCGTACTAAGGGAAGCTTACTACCGTATAACTCCCATGTCTAACCCCCAGTTTCACAATCGACCGATAAGCTTCTAGAAAGCGCTAAGTTGAGGCCAAGTATTCTAATAGAGCACAGAATATGACTTAGAAGCCGATAGTAAAATTGGTGTCCTTTAGATGCTCCCATATGGACGGATTCTAAACGTCCAAGGGCTATATAAGCTAGGTACATTTCGTAACTGTATAAGGACAAGAGCAGCAGATATAATCAAAGTCGACATGTTGTCTTTGACATTAGGCTACCGTAGATTTTCTTGTATTCATTTATTGACATGCGCCGCGGTAGCTCAGTGATAGAGGGCTCACTTCTGCTGCTTGGTCTCCTGACTTCAACCACAGCTCATACCATTTGGACTTTGTGGTGGTCAATACCGTGTGCGTGGGTTTCCTCGGGGGTTTTCCGCTTCTTCATTCCGCCTATTCTCCCATGATCATCCACACGGTCTGAGCCAAAGTTTCCTAAACACCTTAAGTAAACTTAAAAATTAACATTATTTATTGACGTATGGGAATGGGTTTACTTAACGACTTGCACAATACAGAAATCTTTGCAGAATTTTCGTGTGATGGATAATGTTTGGGTAATCAAAAGATACTCAAGCGATAAAAGTTAGAAAGGGTACAACGCTCTAAATAGAATAACATACACCTACTTCTCTAACGACGAAACATTTTCGAGCTGTATGAGAATATATTAGACTACAGGCTACTCGTTACCAAAGTTCTATGTTTAATGGCACAAAAGTACAGTTTCTTTCATCCCTTAATTGAATTTTCAATTTCAAACAAATTGAAAAAGGAAGTAGTTACTTGTTCTCCCTGAGACCATCCAAATCTGAGATTTTGATCATGAATAATCTGTAGCCTCGTATATTGACACAGTTTGAAGAGCTTCGCCACTCGAGGCGCATGCAAGTTTCTACTTGTGACTTATGTTTTCCTTGTTCCAACAAATACAGCATACGAATACTCGGTTGGTACCTTGAAACAAGGCCAGCAAGTCATGATCATCTTCTCCAAAAAAAGGCTAAAAAAATTATGTCCAGAGCCAAGGATACGAAAGTGTAATAAATAAATGCAAATCCTAAGAAAATTAATGATAAAGATACTCCACAACCTATGACAAAATAATTTAACAAAAACAGTCTCACTATTCAATGAATGTCAAAACTGGAAAGTTTTTGTAGCATTATACTGAAAATGAAATTAATTAATTAAATTAATATTCTTGTCAGGGAATAGTCTTTAGATAAATATAGATACTAGCTTGAATATAATATTGACCAACTCACCTGATGCTAAAAATTTTGTCTTTTCTTCTCATCTGTATATGTTATTTCTGTTAATGCTGAAGTGACATTAAAGAAGTGTAAAGGTAGGACTAAATATTGTGATCCTACTTTGTGTGGATAATATTACATATTCATATCTTGTTGATAGTATCAGGTGATTTCAGACCCGGCAAATGCAGGGATGGCACCTTTAACATAGGCCCTGGCCGACACCTTCCCGAATCCTTTCCCCTCCCCTATCCGACCTGAACCTTAGATGCCTAAAGACCGTAAATGAAATTCAAATTCAAATATCAGGTGATGTGTAATGTATATAATGTTATCTATAGATCTTCATCTATCAATAAGATGTTAAAAGAATTCGATCAGGAGAAGTTTGGATGCTATTTTACTGATGAAAAACAAGTTAAAAGTCTTAATAAACAGAATAACTAACAACTTCCTGTTTCCAAGGCAATTGATCTTGATAATCGTATTTGTAAGTAAATGGAAGAATCCAAAGTATATAGAATAACACGTAGCACATTAAAGTATGTTTTCTTCTAAGCGTCCGCCACTGAGCAATTTCAGCTCGGCGCTGTGTTACACGCTACAGACGGTTGGAGGAAAACGTACCCTTAAACCCGATTGATGTGTGACGTTACGTGGAAGATACAGTAGCCTAGAATGTTAGTTAATGCGATCGTTCAATGCAGATTTGTGTGATTAGCATGGTTCGTAATTCCTTACCAAAAATATTTTGCTTCTAACACCTCGAGCTAATTTCCACCTTAAATAAAATTAAGCAAATGCGCCCTGTTCTCATCAGAAGGTATTATCTTAGTATTGTGCAATGGTGCATGTTTTGTTTCTCTGGAATGCCTTGTTGAATAGTTCAAACTGCATAGTGTGTATCACTTACAAATAATTCCCATAAACGAAATACAATCTGAGTTAAATCAACTATATTTTATTAATATCCTCTGTGATTGGTTACTTTCTCGACACCATCGATCGCTAGGGTCGTTAGTATCGGGACGGGTATTCTCTAGAACAAGGACTTTAGAAATTTTAGACTGGCGTACCACTAAACAGAAATTTATACTTTCACCGTACTACCAAGTAATATTACGGAATCTTCAATGCTAATATTTATATTGCCGGTAATGATTATACAAACGACTCAGAATATTTAGTAGTGTGCTTGTCGTAATCAGGAAGTCCCAGAATAGATCATCGGTGCCGACCATCCTGAACGGGGTTTTCTCTGATTTCGCTCCGTTACATCAGGCAAATGCTGCGATGGTATCTTTGCGATGATATACAATGAAACAGAAATATAGGAAAGTAAAAGTTAAAAAATATGAACCAAAATAATTTATTACGGTTAAATAGATATAAGGTCTGCTCTCAATGAAAAGTTATGTTTTATCACAGACTTTTACTCTCATAAAAATTAATACTTATACCAGCTGCGGATTTGGCCCACTTTTGCAGATTATGTTAAATATCTTAAGATTAATATTTTTATAAACTATGGTGTAGTACCTAATTGCGCATCAGTGCCGATAATTTTAAGTTTACGGTGTTTTCCGGAATTTAATAGTGGGCCTATAGACGAAGTCTAAGTAGCTATACAACATATCAAAAGATACTTGAGGTCACCACCTACTTTATCTCCAGAAATTGTCAATTACTGTCCTCTCCCATATACTTGAATGTTAATTTCAAGTGCTGAAAAAAGCATCTTGCCAATATTTAGCGGAAAAATTAGATCATATTACTCAGGACGAAGCCTACTTTCCTGTCGTAATTGGTCGTGATTTAGGCACGCAACACCTGCAAAGTGGGCTTAGTTCTTTGTAATTGTTCTGTAGAATATGAGAACTAAAGTAATTCAATAAGGCATTTGTAGGTAAAAATTCAATACTACGGTAGCCTACTAGTAAATCTAACCAGATGTTAGACATTCTAGTAAGTGCTATAGTAATCTCCGCCAGTAGAAAGAATATTTTTTTTTTATTTTTTTTACTGAATTGGATCACCTATAACGTTGAAAGCAGTGAAAACGGAGTTAACGTGATGAAACTAGCAAATAACCTTTAAAAACTTTTGAATAAAAGTTTTTGCTAGGACAAGATATCTATTTCATAACTGTATCCAGAGAGAGAGACATGTCTTTTTTGTTTTATTCTTTCTCATGTCAAACTAGGAAGGACAGCTTCAGGAAGTATAGAGGTCATGGAGATGAACTTTGAAAGTTTGTCGAGGAAGACGATGGAGAGAGTTAGGTATTGGGGATACCACAGGGGGAAGGAAATATCAAACTGGTTGACATACTTCAAAGCTGAAACAGCCCTTATGAGAATATATTTTTGAAAGACTCTGAGTGTTATATGTTACTAAATTCTGCTGTTAATCTATTTATTGAATTATTCTTTAGAAAATGTATTAAAATAAGGAAAGTATTTTGAATCATAACCCTTTCTTACGACAAAAAAAAGCGTTGGTTAAACAAATTTGAATCCATAAACATTTATTTTTTTATTCTTATTTCCTATCACAGAAACACATAAGATAAAATACAAATTAAGGAAATATACTTAATAAAAATGCACAAAGGTTAAATACAAATCCAGGCAAAACACAGTCAAAATCATATAGAAACACACCCTGAAACACAAAGATACGAATTCAAACAAATGAATATCCATAAGGAAGGTAACAGAAAACAATCAGTTTAAATTTAAATAATAACTTTTGAACTAAGATAAATTCATTATTTTCTGACAGATATATTTTATTTACATTGAAGGAAATTATCATGTATGAATAGATAAGAACTTTTGTGTGAGTCGTGGTGTGGTAAAGTATAGAGAAGCCATAGATAACGATTAAAGAAGTCGCTGATAATTTTCAAAAACTGATAACTTCGCTGACAAAGCAAGGTCAAAAATATATACAAATAAAATATATAAAAAAGTTTTAAAAGAAACGATTTTATTACTCACAGCAAAGTAAAATATAAATTTTTAATATGACTTTCAAGAAAATCGTGGAGAGCTTATACATTAATTAATTAAGCAAATAATTTCTTTCGATTTCGAATCAATTGTAAATAGAATAATTACATGGTTTACACCACATGAATGTGAGTAAGTAAAACTGTGCATGCCACCATCATGCATGACTACGAGGTGTTTTCGTTTAGTAATCAATATGGCAGATGACTGTACAGCAAAAAAATGATGTAATTATGTGCGCAATGTCATTTCAATGTAGTATCGATTAACTGCATCCTGAAATCTTTAATCATTTGTACAAACGCTGTAATTATTTAATTTACAATTGATTTGAAATTGAACAAAAAATATTTGTTTAATTAATTGTTACCATAACGCCCCTTCGATTCAACAATAATTATGGCCGTTGAAATATTAGCAAACAAGTGATCAATGTGATTAAAATGTAGTCTCTATTTACCACTTGCTGAATGTTGGAATCATATGTACAAATTATGTAATCATCCTATTTACAATTGACTAAAACTTCAAGGAAATTATTCGTTTAATTAATTAATCTATAGGCACTCCACGATTTTATTGAAAGTCATAATCAGAATTTTTTTTTTTTACTTTTCAGTGCGTAATAAAATCAGAAAGGGGTGAGTTTTCCAAACTTTTACCATGTGGTTAGAAGTATATACGCATGCACAGTTTCATGTCGATTTGTAATAGTGGGAGTGGGTTAAAACTGAAAAGGGTAAAAATTTTAACCACTAGTGGATGTGGATTGAGTAGAGAGTGAAGGGTGAGTTTTCATAACTGTTGCATGTTCATCGGAACTACGTATGTCTACCAATTTCGGGTCGATTGGAGTACTGCAAGTGGCTTAAAATTGAGTTACAAGATTTGAACGATCCGAACTGACAGAAGGATAAATTCATACAAAATCGTTAAGTAAGTGGGGCTGAGGGGTAAGTTTCTAAAATTTTACAACATGGCTAGAAGTGCGTACACATGGAAGGTTTCAAGTTGATTGTAGTAGTGGAAGTGGATTAAACTGAAATTGGATGAATTCCTTTACCCCTAAGGAGTAGGTGTGAATTTAGTGTTGGTGAAGGGTGAGTTTTCAAAAATGTATTGCTATCGAAACTACGTACAAATATGTCTACTAGATTTCAAGCCGATTGGAGTAGTATAAGTGGGTAAAAATTGAGTAACGTTGTTTGAATTTTGAGGTAACAAACTGACAGAATTTTCAAGTAAAGTAAAATTGTTTAAAAACAGATAATAACCTTCCAGTAGGTTACATTACTCGTATCTTACTGTAACGTTTTAACTGTTTAAATATATATTGTTTTACCTTGATTTGTCAGAGAAGTCATCTGTTTTACTAATATGAACATAAGGCGTAACTGTTGTTATATTGTGATAATCTTTTTACTGAATTAAGATTCCTGATTCAAAGAGGCAGAGTGTTTCACAGGTTACTGGACACTAATGATCAGCGAGAGTAAGTTATACTTTTGTCGTGGAATATACAACAGCTTGGAGTTGGTATTAAAGTCATTGTATTCGGATAAGTAGTCGAGATATGAAGAGGGATCGTGATTCATGCCACTTTGGAACCTTGTACGTACAAACGATATAGGTTTGTATGTTTCCGAAAACAAAATCTCCCCCCCCCCCCAAGCTCACTTAAGTGTGGACCGAGATGGTTGAAATATTTAAGATAAAATATAAAGTGAATGCATACGTTCTGGACGCTCTGAAGTCGTCGCAATAATTTTCCCGTAAAGTCTGTATAGCTAGATTGCGGCACAGTGCATCAACTGAGGTCAATACAACCTTTCCCCTATGTGTCTTAGCTACGTACATACCAAACAGTTCTGAGTTGCTCCTGAGAAAGGTGTTCTAGTGCTGCTGCGTTCTGCATTGCATACACACGTTAAGTTTGGTCCTGCAGGGCTGACAGACAACACTCATAGAAGTATTAGAAAATGCCAGGCACACAAACACTGTACTAAATCCCCGGCTGCCTTATCAAATACCTTTGAATGTAAGAATTTTTTTTCGGTTGTGGTCTCTTAAAGCTGTACAGGTTTTTATTTTAAAATAGGTTTAAGTAGATAGATTTTTTGAATTGAATTTGAATTTGAATTTTATTTAAGGCCTTTAGACAACTTTTGGCTCAGGCCCAATGGATGATCATGGAAGAATTGGCGGAATGGAGAAAGTGGAAGGAAACGGGAGATTACCGACAAAAAACACGCACACGATGTTTGTCCACCACAAAACCCACAAGATATGAGCAGTAACGAATCGAGGACCAGAAACAGCGCCCTTCCACTGAGGCTAATAATATATTTTTTGAGTATTTATGATTGTAATGACATGATCGGAGTAATCCAATCAGAAAAATAAATGTTCCTTTACTAAACCAGAAATTGTAATCCTTCTTAGGTTTGAGCCTTGAATTCGGAATGAGACCTGCAGGAAAGCTAAATCTGTATTAGAATTAAATAAACAGGACACGCATATAACGTGTAGCTAGACAAACGTCTTAAAGGAACACAACTACACATTCTGTTTCCAAAATATGGAGGACAAATTTCGTATTTCCAATAATTTTAACCATAATATTAACAATCCTCACTTTCAGGGCATTAACTAACCATAAATTCTTGTTGGTTTAAGTATATTCAAAGATTAATTTCTTGCGCATGCGTACACGTTTACTATACTTATTGTTACGTGGCTGGGATTGAGAGAGGAAATTAGGTCGCCATATTTATCTCAACAACAACAACATAAAATATGCAAAATCACTGCAAACGCACCAACATCAATATTTATAATAGGTCCTTGATGATAATTTTGATGATGCGGATGCTGATCAATATAGTAACGTTGATATTTGAATGTGTGAAGATATTTACGTATGTTCATATTACGTTATGTAAATTTTAATTTTCTATTTTTGTGGTCAGCAGATGGCAGCACTTTTTATCAAAAGGAAAATGTTACACATTGGAGGTTTATTGTTTTTATACAATTGGGTTACACTTTGACAAATTAAGCGTAGGATTATTGTTTTTATATACTGATCTATGTTCAAAGAAGTTGCTTAAAGAATTTTGTAAAGAATTTTACCTTAATTTGTAGTCTTGCTTATATTAATGTGAGTCATTATTAAGAGAAATAGGGGAGCGATTCGCACACATAATTTAACCTAGCCTAACTGGGATACTTGAGCTTGCTACCAAGGAACTTTGTATAGGCACAGGCGAGAAAAGCAAGTGTACGGTCTCAATAGGACCGACATCATTATTCAATGCCGGAGGGTGGAGCTAGTTTGAGAGAAAACAGCCATTTCACAGAGACAGATCATCTTGCTTGTACATCATATTATCATTACTACTTTTGACATTATTGTGTACAATCATCAATATGACTGACTATTTGATAACAGGAAAGTATCCAAATCTACTTCAACAAGTACCGACATACGCATCAATTAGAACAATTCCACGTCATGGGCGCAACCAGGCCACCACAAAGCGGCCGAACAGAACGTACGCCACCGCCATCACCATTTTTAAAACGAACTCACAGGATCAGTGACTCCAAATCAGACAGTGAAAACGCAGCAATGGACATCAGCAGTCTTGAACAACATGCGGAATTAATTCTCAATAATACAACTAAACTTCGTTCATATCACCTGACGAATTTTGATACTAAATATCAATAGTCTAAACTACTTCTTCAGCAAATCACCAAATATCAACCATGAAATACCATCGAACGCTTAATTACTACAAGGAACGGAATCATCCTTAAGTCAGCAGATCCAAACTTCACAATCACAATTAGAAACAGACACAGTTTCGACATATTCGGAAAAAATGTAAATCTCACAAGACTTGATCAGCAACCACTTAAACAACCTGCACCACCACGTAAACCGCCAACTTTGTTAGTAATTATACGGTACATTGAACTAACACTCAGCGAGAGCGAAGTTGAAAGCGAACTGAAAGAGGAGGGCTATTCTGTAGAAAAATGCTTACGTATCATAGCAAAAACCGGATAACCAACATATACGATCAGAGTTCTCACATCTAACCAAGAAACATATACGATCTCCTTCTCAACGGCGCATACATATTTAAAAAGAGATACCGAGTTGAACCGTCACATTCAGCCTCTGCTCTTCCGTTAAGATGCGAGCAATGTCAAGTCTACAATTCACATCATACATCGCAGTGCAAGAACGAAATCAAGTGTGGTTACTGCACCTGTCCACACTCAACCAAAACTTGCCCTAATCTCAAACAGCCTCCGACATGTAACACCTGTCAAGACAAGCATCCGACGTTTAGTTACAAGTGTAAAGCCAGATTTGAACTGGAACCTAGCAAACTAGAACTGATTTTACCCATTCGCACACCAGAGACCAAAACTCAAGCAACTTCAATCATAACCTCTGCACAACAATACGTCACTATCGAACAATTCTTGATCTTCATTACCGTCACGCTTCTGAAAATACATCCATTCCAGCGCAATTACATCCTGCAGCAATTACAACACGCAGTCAAAACCACTCTCAACGTTAGCCTACATGCAACCTATTCTGGACCTTATGCACATATCAATTCACGAGCACAAGAAGAAACAGATTAAAGCAACCAGGAAAGTCCTTCCCACAATCCATCTCATCATGACACTGAATTTTCTGTTTTTAAATATCCGTTCTCTCAATACCCATAAACCCCTCATCAGCTCATATCTTCTAGAACAACATATCAATGCCATCATACTAAATTAAACCTTCCTCACATTCAAAATGCAATGTAAAATACTGGACCACACTCTCATAAGACACGATAACAATGCATCAGCCATCTAAACATTCACAAACTGGTGTAGCAAGTAGGGCCTTACCAAGAAATTTTCCAAAACACAAACCATAGTATTTCTCCCACCCAAACATCGTTCCCGCATACATCGCAGCCATTAAAACTAGCACTCACGGTACAGCAAAAAACGATTATTCCTTCCAGACAAGTTACTTACCTAGGAGTCATATTCGACCACCATTTGATCTGGCGACCCAATCTACAGAAGATCTACCAATCTACCAAAGCCATCTCTCGTTTGAATCTCTTGAAACGAATGACTCGAGCCACCTGGGGACTTCAACCTGAAACCACCTTACCCACCTATAAAACCTTCCTCCGACCTATCCTCACATTCGGACAAACAGCATGGATTTCAGCCGACGACCACATATATCACAAACTTCAAGTTATGGAACGACAAGCACTTCGGCTAGCTTATCGCATAAAATTTCCCAGTACCACAGAAGAACTCTATGAACGCATCCGCTTCCCTAATCTATTACTCCATATAGAAACACTTCGCACCAAGTACTTGAAAAACGACTTGAAAAACATCACTCTCTCTCTCACATGACATTATCGCACATAACCAACAACAGCCCCCTCCTAACAGACACGTTTGAGCTCCCCTGTTCCTACTCTTTACAGTCTTTCAATTCAGAATACCACCAAATCATCCTGATGAAGCACTCAAAGCAGACCTCTGCGTACAAAACATACTCACCACGTAGCGCCTTCATATATTGCACTGTAACCATCTGGAACGCAAGGGCCCATCTGTCCTCATCAAGATCTAGAGTAGCCCTAGATCAGAAGAAATTCATTCATTCGTCTACTGTGTGCCAGTGTATTGTCCTGTCAAGTGCACTTCACCATCATACCTCATTATAATATAGATTATGCAAATACCCACCTAATATAATGATTATGAGGTAAACTCATAATAATCCAGATTGAAAGAAAATAAAGAATACAGTAAAGATTAACTTAACTTCCCTAACTAATCCCATCCCACATAAAGGGTGTAACCCTTTAGGAGGGGGCTAGCCTAGGCTTAATTTAGGCTAGAAACTAAAATAAATTTTCACAACACTATAGAAAAAGACACAGCTTTGAATCATCCCGCACACAACCAACGATACCTATCAGATGTGAACCTACAACCTACAATTTCATTCTATTCAAGAGTGCCCTAACCAAAAGATATGCTTATTTTGTATAGACCCTCCGTCAACCCGCCAGTGTAACAACATACAAAATCCACCAAAATGTTTTACCTAACACCAACCTCCCAAACTTACACTTACCAATGTAAAGCTCGACCTCCAGCAGAACCAACCATACCCTACGTGTTATTGAACAACCACCAAATCCTGAGTTCACACCCGAAAAATACCTCATCTTACTTCAGCCCATCACCGTAGAACAACTCTTATCTTTCGTCATTCTCACCCTCCAAAACAAACAACCTAATCGCCGATCCCACATCTTACAACAAATTCAAAATGCAGCTAACCAAGTCTTCAATGTTACTTTTCATGCCACATAATCTGGACCATTTGCTCATTTCGTCACCGTACTACCTACAAATACTTCATAAACACTCATCGAACATACTATTTATTTTTATCAAGGACATAGTCACATTATTTGTCAACATCAGTTCACTCCCTCAACATAAGCTACCCTTCGAAGCACTTCTTGAAGAAAAGGCATAGGCGTTCGTTTTAAATAAAACACACCTTACTTCTATCTGCACTTAGAGCGAATGAAGGAGTAGCCATAGAGCATAAATTTTATATCACTCATCAAACTCACTCCATACCACAACTACATATACCCGAATATCTCATATGAACCATCTATTTTAAAACTTCTATGTCAACCTAGTTACAATATATATCAGATCTGGACACCCCATCCTTCATCATTTTTTCAATACATCTCCAATAATTTTTTCACCTATGCTTTCATGCAGACGTCAATATATATAGCAGATCCGATAGGAAAACAGAAACCTACACTACCTTCATTACCAACCACACCAACGGAATATTACAACAGCTACCAAAGCCTACAAGTCCCATATCCCAAACTACTTCCGACATAGTTATTCTTTCTCCCAACCTCATCCACCGATGCACCATCAACGTTCTGGATATTATAGGCAGCAACCATGTTCCTATCAAACTAACCTTGCCGCTGCCTCTCCCAACAACCCGAAGAACCTATAACCCACACAGCCACTAGATTCAATCTTGCCAACTGGACCCAGTACCGAAACTTCATCAACGAACTCCTACAACACACACTGAAACCTACCAACGAAAAATAATTTTATGAAACTCTGCGGAAGTCACCGAAATGCTCCAAACTGCATCATACAATTATATTCCGACAACCAAGAGATCACCACATCGACCGAAACTGCCACCACTAGTTCTACGATCACGTCAGTTCTACAGAAATTGCATCCGTACCAAGAATTCTGCCTCACTCCAGCAACATCGTCAACTACAAATGACTATTCATAAGTACCTTGCTGCTTATAAAATTCGTCAGTGGGCTAAAATCCGTGACATAGATCATCCTACTAAATTCTGGAAGAGGTTAAATATGATCACTGGGCAAAGAACGGAGACTACATACGCACTAGTACACAACAATCAACCACTTCAAACAGATCAAGAAAAAGCTAACGCATTTGCAATGTACCTACAGGATATATTCACACAATCATACCTGCACACGGAGAGAAACCATCCAGCAAATCGTCTAAACATCACGTCACCAGACGCCGATCATCGCATCAATGAAAGAAACTCTCTCACCAATCCAATCACCGTCCAAGACATCGTAACAACTACAGCACGAAAGAAAAATACCGCTCCGGGCATCGACGGTATAACTTACATGCACATCAAGAAAGGATCGTATAGACTTCTACAACTAATTGCAGTCATATATAAATTTATTCTGCGCACCAGATTGATACCAGTACAGTAGAAAACTTCTAAAACGCTAATGTTTCTTAAACCTCACAAACGTTCTGACTATGTTACCTCATATCGTCCCATCCAATCAACCCCAACCCTAAGCAAAATACTCGAATCCTCGTTAAACAATTACACATTCACCTCTATGACAACCATCTCCTTCCTGATTACCATACCTGCTTCAGACCAGGCCACAGTATCCAGGACCAGCTCTTACGACTCACAAACCATATCATTAACTACTACAAAACTTACAAGCCCTCAACCCTTGTACTCTTTGACCTTGAAAAAGGCTTCGATAAAGTCTGGCATCATGGACTACTTTGGAAATTACTGCAGTTTAAACTACCCCTCGCGAACCTGTATGTATAATTTTCTCACCGGACGCCTGGCCTATATCAATATTAATGATACTGGTTCGTTCCCTACATGTCTGTATACAGGTGTACCACAAGATTCTGCTCTTTTGCATCTGCTTTATATCCTCTTCTGCACAGATTTACATTACTGCTTCATCTTTTTGCATTCACTGATAATACAGCTTCCCTTGCAACTGTACAAATCATCCAACAGATCAACAGAACACTGCAGACAGCTATCGACGCTTTCAGTAACTAGTGCTCTAAACGGCAAATGAAAATCAATGCCTCCAAAACTCAAGCAATAGTCTTCCTATCTCCAAAACAACGTTCAAGAGTTCAATGCAAACTATCACGTCTTCAACTTCATATATAAAAAACACACCAATCCGACCGTCACATACTGTTAAATGTTTAGGGGTCACATATGACTACCATCTCACTTGGACACTTTTTTTAAAATATCTTACCAGCAAAGTCTATAATCGTCTAAATTTATTATGGACTGACGGGAACAACATGGGTTAAAGCCCCCAAAACCATTTTACATACATATAAAGTTTTCCTTCGTCCAATAATAAGGTATGGACACATAGCCTAGCTTACCCCACCGTTAGCCTTCTATAAGAAACTAAATCCTTCAACATCTGCCTTTCGCATCGCATTCAGAATCTAACTGCCTAGCCCTACCACTGATCTCTATGCACGAATCGACTTTCCTCATATCCTCTTTCACTTAGAAAAACTACGCATCCAGTACATCACTCAACGATACGAAACTTACCCTCCACTATTACTGGACACAATACACCAAGACGATGATTAAATACCTCTCTTAATCAGTATTTTAATCCACACTCTCAATCCCAACCTACCATATAAAGTTGCCAAAAGGCCTTAAAATAAATTTAAATTCAAACCACAGTTTGTCGTTAGGTTTACGAAAAGATCGTTAATATTACAATATCTTTTTAGAGTGTGTAACTGTGTATTCCCTTTAGGCATAGGGTGTGGTAGAGTATGTTGGAACAATAGGCCAGAGTGTACTTTGTAGGTACCATACTGGCATTTGCCTGGTGTGACTGAGGAAAAATCCTGATAAAGCCTCAGTCAGAATTGGTGGCAGCTGCTATTGCTCACAGGACTTTCTGAATGGTATGCCAACTCTCTACCAACTGAGTCACTCGGGTTCAGGGAGTTTATTTGAATTATCACGGAAGAAATTCGGAGTTAAACTATAATTTCAATCATATTGCTAGTGTTTCCAACCTTGTATAATGTATATTTTCTTTTAAAATAAACTTGTAAACTTAATTTTTTATGAGCCAATACTTTTAGTAACAATGCTCTTCGGCACGTTACGATAATCTGGATGTAATGAGTTTAGAATCAGCAAACAACCATGCCCCAGGCGGGATTCGAAATCGCAACCTCATGCTACCGAGTTTGGCTACATTTTTTTTCAAATGGCACTATGTTGGTCTATTAGATAATTGCTACCCTTTAGTGCTAAACATTATGTAAAGCACAGAATGCAGTGTTGTAAACTGTGAATATTATAAAGGTTTAAGTGTCAAAACTTTAATGTATAATTTGTAAATTATCGCATAATATTAATTTAATATAGCGTTGTAAGAAGTCGATTTATTACTATAAGTTGATCTATGAATCTCGTAAACGAATCGCAATTCGACATAGAAGGAAGGCATTTTTTAGTGTTTCAAATTCAGCTGTAAAATTTGTTCCCATAATTTGCAATCGCCTTATATACAAAATTAGAATATTATTATTATTATTATTATTATTTTTGCAGTTTGAAGAAAAGTGGCAGCGTTTTCTGATTTTAACCTTTACGTTAAAACTAGAGACCATTATATTGTTTCCCATTAACAGAGTTACCTATCTACCATAGAAAACATCACAATGTTGCTGATCTAGTGAGCTGCCGAATCATGTCTGAAAATGATGTCTTTTTGAGATATGGATCAAATGTGACATCTCTGAATAGATAGCACCAACATTGCATTTAGAATGATAAAATCGTGAGTAATGTCATATTGATTGAAAAGAGGTTGTGTTTTGCTTTCTCCTACCTTTATTTTTCTTTTTTTACTGCCCCCTCCTCTCTCATGTGGCCCTTTTTTGGGTTCATGCGAACGTTCTGGTGCTCTTTGTTTGAATGATGGATAGCCTGGATTGGTTAGGAGTTCGTTGTGACGTCGCGAATACAAACACATGTGTCATCCGCGACAATGATGTTTTTTTAAGACCTTTGAATTTGGTAAATGAAATTGAATTACTGATTCCAATGCTTATCAAGTAAACGCTTGGAAGAAGCAATACAACCAGAGTAGCAATACCCCCCACACCCTCCTCATCTAAGTTAATTAATACGTTTCTAAAACACTGTTTCGAAGGAAAAGTTATCGTAGGACCATTCCAGATTCGGTATGAAAAATTGAAATAAATTGAATCAACTTATAGGAAGTCAATTCCGAAAGAATCATGATTCGGTTCTTGTTGATAGTGATTGGATCTTGTAACCAAATTTAGCTCTCTCAATTCTTACTATTTTTTCTTATTTTGATTTTATTCTATAGGACGTAAATTCTTCTTTATAGCGTATTAAGAATATACCGCATATCCTTTAATAATGTACACTCAAGTTTAGAAAAAACGGCCAATGGTTACATTTTCTATGTGCAAGCGGCACAATATAGTAATCCCAAAATAATATTCTACATTTCACGAAGGTAATCAAATTTCACATACTAGCCTGATTTTGTCGAAACAGGTTTCTCAGCTATAGTATAAAACGAAAGCTATTTGCAGTCGATCGTCACGTTTTAAGTAACGCGCGAACAGTAATCTCTGAGGTTTTGAAAGGTGTAGAGTTTCTTATGCGTGTCTCATGGTTGCTTGTAGTGTTTCTTCTTGTGGAAATTATTTTACAGTGGTTCCTATGTTGCATAAAAGCTTCAACAAGCTGTAAGGTTTATAGTGGTAACGATAAGCATGGTTAGTTTATGAAAATTGAACTATAGTATTCAATATTACTTTGGCGAGAAAGAGCTTTGCTTTGGTATGGGAAGAATTACATTTTACAGTGTCAAGGAAATTGGAATTTCACCCATAGGCATATAGGCGAAATTTGGACACCAATCCCTAGATTTAAGATGATGCATTCGAGAATATAAAAAACATGAATTAGTTTAGAAGAGCAGAGAGTAAACTGTATGTAACTCACAAGGAACACTATTTCAAGTGTACACTCAAGTGTTCAAGCTCACGTCGCTGTACTCGTATTCGCCAGATACTGACGCTGGAAACCATGTAGAACTGGATATAATCCGTAGAATGCCACACGAATACTGTGTGTAAAGTTATTCAAGGGGGCATATAGTCTAACAGCGTCTAGTCAATTTTAATCGTGTATCGGTATCACCATCTGGATGGTAATTGGTATAACGATGTGCTGATGTTAGCGATGTCACCCTATAGTGTGCGGCATTAAGTGTAAATTAGCGCTAGATATTCACAAGTGTCCTACCACAAACAATGCTATTAAAAACTTTTCCCGCCAATTTGGCTTCAACCGCTGGCCAATTGCCCCTTATATTTGACACAAACTCAGTTTTGTATGCTGATTTTAATATACTTATATCTTCCAGCCAGAGTGTTCACTTGAAATGGTGTAAACCGCGCAATATATTTGCTATTTGACAATTATATTGTCACGTCTAACACAAAAAGTTAGAAGACTTTATTTACCAAGTAACAACAGCAAAGGAAATTATCATTGTAGTTATACATCATCAAGTGCCGAATCTATTACTAATTACGATACACAGTGCTACATTACTGAAGAACTGTACTTCAAAGACAACAAGAAAGAAACGTTGGTTACATGTACAAAATGTTACATTTGTTTCCATGAAAATTGCGTTGGTAAAGAATCAAAAGATCCACTTTTCACCTGTGACATTTGACTGTAATAACTAAAGGGCAGTTTTAAGATGATATCTACATTTTCTCTGGATTTCGTGTTTTCAACTGCTTTTGAACAACAAAACAGAGTTTTTAACACGTTGTTAATAACTCGCTTTCTTGTCTGTCTGTTTGGTACAAATTTTTCAATCGATTTTAAACCAACTTTCCGATGAGCTAGAGACTTTAAACTTTAAACATATCTCTGAACTAGATGACAATGCAATATTAACGTATGGCATTTTGAAAATGTCGTCATTTTGGATACAATATTGCCAAACGTTTCCAAAGACTCCATCTTGGATACACAATGGCGAACACAAAAAATGCATTTTTCATACCGTTTGAGCTAGAGAAATGAAATTTAGTACAAATGTACATGACCACTAGTAGGTTAGGAAAATATGACAAAATATTGAGAAAGTTGCCGTCTTGGATCCAAAATGGCAGCCAAATCCATTGTTGTGTAGAATACACAGCCTAAACCGCTGGGACTAGCGAAGTGAAATTTGACATGAAGGTACATTATCACCAGAGATACGAAATTTGGCATATAGATGGATCATAACTAGCAGTTTAGGAAAATATTATAGCATTTTGAAAAAATCACCATCTTGAATTCAAAATAGCCTCCCAACCCACATAGCAAAATGACGTCCCAGGGATATCTGACGGATCTCCTGGCAGGATATCGGGACGTCCGTAGGACGTCCTGTTTAAGTCCCGTTTACATCCATGGGACGTATAGTTATAATTAATCCTTCGTATAACTTTACGAAGGCATATCCTTCGTATAGTTATAATTAATTAAATAATAATAATAGTAAGGTCTATTTAATTTATAGAAATTCCAGGAATGTAATCCCGCACGGTTTTCCGGGGGACATCCTGGGGACCTCCATACGGGATGAACTGTTTGTATTGCCCACAGAGTTATCCCACGGACGTCCTTAGGACATCGCTATGGGAGCAGGACCATTATGACGGTAATGGGATCTAAATGGGACGTCCCAGGGACGTGCTGTGCTATGTGGGAAATATCATTTTCCACACCATTCGAGCTAGAGAAGTGAAATTTTAAATGATGGTGTGCCATCACAAGTATGTACCTTCACGATAGTATAATATTTTTTTTAAAAAAAAGTCGCCATTTTTAATCCAAAATTGCCGCCAAAACCTTTTTCAAACCACTGAATCTAGAGGAACGAAATTCGGTATAAAGTGTATGACCAAGAGGTAAAAAGTTATTATGATTTTATGACAAGGTAAGCAAGAATACCTACGCTTTTATTTTCTGATTCATAAGATTACTTCAATTTATTATTTTTTTTTACTTTTAGTCCATCTTTAAAAAGCGTGTTTTTTAAAATTATATTTTAATTATTTTTTTCTGCTTAGAGACTTTTCTTTAGTTTAGAAAGGTGGAACCGTACTTTTATCATAATTACAGGTATTGTTCATAGTATCCTACTTTAGGTTGTAAGCAGAATTCTTGTGATATTTTCTTTAATTTTATGCATATATTATTATGAAGCAGTAAACAGTGGGCCAAATTAGGAACTATTTTTTCAGAGATGTTTGTCTTGTTCTGAAAAATAAATATTTCTTACGTTATATGGACAAAATTATTGTCGTCACAACGTATTTGCACCTTAATGTTTGTACTACTTAGTACAATCCTCACATACTTGTCATGAACATGATAGATTTTACGAGCACCAAAAGTGTGGGCAAAATTTGGATACTTTCCTCCATATTGATTTAAAATGAACGCTCCATAGGTCGTGTATGTCACGTATATTCTTCTCCTATCTTATTGTGCAATCAGTAATTATACCAGACCCCAAATAGGGGTGTTATCCCCCTTAATTCTCGAACACAGCTATAAAATTGTAATTCTTTTTACTGTAAAAATGTCATAGAAACCTTACAAATCTCTAAACCGTCTCCTCGTATACCCTCCAAATTTTGCCTTTACATTCTTCCAAACTGTAAATCCTGCTAGAATCCTCCCTTACAGCTTTTAGTTTTTACAAGCTATTACATTACCTGTTTGTTTTATGAATCTGATTGTATGTTGTAAAACCAATACATTTCTGTCCTCGTTTTCATTTATATAATTTACATTTGTTGTGTATGAACGTAGTTATATCCTACGCCCATCACAAGTTGGAAATCTCACGTCCTTATCCGATTACTGTTCGGCGTTGGGAAGCAAAATGAAGGTAGTATCAATGGTCTTTGACTACGTACAATATGTACGTTCATCTGGCGAAACTAAGGAAAACCTCAGTTAGTTTGCTCGCAGTTGCACCTGAACTTGCGTGCTTCTCGATTTTATATCCGTAGTGCGAGACTTTGAACACTAGGTTACGGATGTTAGTGTTTTGGACACATATGTACTAGAATTGTATTAGTTATATGCTCAAGATGTGTAAACATTGAGTAGAAAAAGAATGCGAGGAATTTGTAAGTTTCTGAATAGGTAGTTGCAACACGTCTTGTGCAGCCTCTTTCTCTTGATAGCATTTTTGACACTCCTTTGCAGTTCAAGTAGAACATAATCAGATCACTTCTTCTGCAGCATATTCTGAT
Source organism: Lepisma saccharinum (assembly GCA_022664845.1). Classification (NCBI taxonomy): domain Eukaryota; kingdom Metazoa; phylum Arthropoda; class Insecta; order Zygentoma; family Lepismatidae; genus Lepisma; species Lepisma saccharinum. The sequence continues at coordinate 39,269 of JAGDQP010007633.1, read as the reverse complement.
ATAGACAGTTATATATTATATTCGTCAGTAGCGTACGTGAATCGCACATCTTCGTAGCAAGATATAAAGAATGTACTGTATCTCGTGGTTCAGCTGTTTAAAAAAGTAGGTTTGATCAACTCTATTAATACAGGCTTCGTCTTTCTACTAATGCATGATCCACGCGGATCCTGTTCCATAATAATTTACAAGTTAATATTATTTAGGTCTGTCTCAAGAACGCGACAATCCTGATAACAAAATGGGACAATGGAACAATTTGTTGTATCTTTCAATATTATAAATGCACTTCCACTGACAAGTGAATAGTGACTTAAGCAAACATGCTTCATGTACACAGAAATTACTTAAAAATATTCCATTTTGGTGGAAAATAATACTCTTGCGGATTCTTTCGCTCTTTGATTTTTAAGGCAATTAGGCAATTATAGCTCAGACCGGATTGATGATGATGAAACTGATGGAGTGAAGAAAGTGAGATACGGTAGAACCTCGAGAAAATCTACGAACACTATGTTTGTCCATCACATAGCCCACATGGCACGAGCAGGGATCGAACCAATGACTCCAAGCTCCAGAGGTAAGGGCTTTACTATTGAGCCACCATGGCGCATCTAAATCGCGCAAGTTATCAGTCTTAAATCATAATTCTTGCTGACTTCGTGAATACATGATTTTCCTATACGAGCTCTGTATTTTTATTTTATTTTTTCTGCCTATCTTAGCGTTGAAATCGCTCAACACAAATTTCGTGTTATCCTGCGGTTATTGGTCAAATAGTCTTTCTAGCTCATCGGAAAATGTATTTTTCTCATTATCATCAGATTCTTTGCAAGGACTATGGACGTTTATTAAAACTATTTTGCACTATCAAGTGCGTATCATAATACTTTGGTGTTTATGAACTCTATATTCTCGACTGCCGGAAGGGTGCTTTTCTTGATGAGGGAATATGCTCTAAAATTGTGAGACTGAAATCTTCTCGCAGTAGAAAGTGTATTTGCTTTGTCGAATTATATCTGATGGATATTACCTTATCCGCCACCTAGGGAGGCACCTGCTGGGAAACCAATAACTCCAACAAAACTAGTCCATATGATCTGAAAACCCTATATAACTTAAAACAAGTTAGAGCTGTGGTTCTATTAAAACTCGCAAAGGTTCCAGTCCCTGGATATATTTTAGGCATACAAGAATGATTTTTATAAGTTGGCAACACTGACAACTGCAGTGCATAGGTACGGAAAAACCCACAGTGCTTTTCTATTGCGTCGAATAATGTAAAATTCCAAGATTCGTTCTGCTATATCTAACGTAATGGAAGAAATTTGAAAAATTGAATAGCATAGAAAATAGGTTGGCACACTGATAACTGAGGTGCTTCGAGACAATGCTCATACATAATTTTTCTATTGTATCCAATGATGTTCATGCCAATTTTGGTGCAGATTGGACTAATAAAATGGAAACGATTTGTTCAAAAAAATTAAACTAATCGGTTGGCAACACTGAAAGACTGCACCAATCCAGTCTGTTCCGGCGGCTCTTAGCTATTCTAGCCAACACCTTTCCAACGACATCTTAGCCATGTCTTCATACTTCGAATGTTGCCTGGTGAAACTGAAGGAATTGCTGCAAAATCTTAGTCAGCGTGGTGAGCAGTTGACTCAACCTTTCATGCCTTCTCAGTGTCGCTCTAGAGTCTCCATCCACAACTAGTAGACCACGGAGGTTGGGTTTATTTAATCAATGGTTTACGTAGCTCGTACTATCTTTTGTGCCAGTAGCTGAAAAGGTGGACCTTACTCTTTATGTGTGATCTAAACAGCGCTAGGATGTATTAATATGTGTGGTAGAGCGTAGGTACTGTAAAGGTACACTCCAACTGAGAAAAATGGTCAAGATCTGAGTTCTTCATTTGCACATTCTGGTAACATGGAACAAACATACGTTCCAAGTGCAATGTATTGAACGTTAAACTTACATCTAAATCAAATATTGGCTGTTATGATTAGATTTTCTATGAATCTGAGTGTACATCAAATTTAAAGCACGTGCTATACAACACAGAGAGACACCCTACAACGAACAGTAGGTCGTATGGTATAGAAACCAAGGTGTTTTATGTCGTTATGGATGATGGTAGAACAGGGGTAATTGCTCATTGTACCCCTACCTTAACAAAGCCGATTCACTTTGAAACAAATAAGCTTCAAACACATCATTAGTTGAGCTAATGGAGCAGCTATGTTAGTAGGGGGAAAATTACATTAAAAAAATTAAAGGCATACTTTTCTTAAACAATTCGTACCAAAAAGTAAAAATAATTTTGTTTATGCATGACTAAACAGAAAAGCATGGGGCGCTTTCTCATATACAGTCACTTTATAAACTCTTGAATTGGCGTGCCACATGCTTTTCTTTTTAGTCATGCATAAACAAAAACATTTTGTTTTTTTACTTTTCAGTACTAATTGTTTAAGAGAACTAGGTCTTAAAAAGTTTTTTAATTTTTTTTAGTTATTTCGGTGTTCGGATACTTTTTCTCAAACTAATGTTTTTGACCCAAATCCTAAGGTGTTCTGCAACCAGTCAAACCCAACATCGTTTCAGGCTAATATTTAATTTAGGATAAATTAGTCCATATTAAAAAATAATAAAATATACTTTTAAAATATATAAATGTATAGAAATATATGAAAGTAATAATGGAACTTTACCAGTAAATTGTCACCCGACTCACGTCGCTGTGCAAAATTTCGTCATTGTATGACGTCGGGAAATGAGTTAAATCAACCTTGCAAGATCTGACAACAACACGAACTATTATGAAATCCGAACAAAAACACCAGAGGTGCAAAAAGTGGAGCCAAGTTCTTTAGCCCTAAAAAGGTGTGAAATGGGAGACGGATGAGCCAAGTTCCTTGGTGACAGCATGTAACAGGAACAAAGGAACTTGGCGCGAGCTGGCAACAGCCTTAGGGTTGGTGGCGGTGGACGTAGTGGGTTTTAGGATCCCCACCACCCTTATAGCTTGAGGATCATGAACCTTGCCACTTCGCGCCAAGTTCCTTTGTTCCTGTTACATGCTGTCACCAAGGAACTTGGCTCGAAGTGGCAAGGTTCATG
>JAGDQP010007633.1:0-31140 GCA_022664845.1 Lepisma saccharinum | reverse complement strand
CGTATCTCTGGCTTAAGCAGTTGGAAAATGGATTTATGACGCCCGCCATTTTGGATCCAAGATGGCTTCTTTAGAGATATTTTGTAATATTTTCATAATCTACAAATAATGTTGTACTGTCAAACTAAATTTCATTATTCTAGCGGCAGCCGTTTAGGCTGTGTATTCTTTAAAAGTTTAGGGTTGGCGGCCATTTTGAATTCAAGTTGGCGACTTTTTCAAATTTTTTAAAAGTTTTCTTAATTTGCTACCAATGATGTAGTTTCATACCAAATTTCACTGTTCTATCTTTAGTCGTTTAGGCTGTGTATTCTTTGAAATTTTAGGTTTGGCGGCCATTTTGAATCCAAGATGGCGACCTTTTCAAAATGTCGGAATTTTTCCTTTATCTACTTATCATCCTCTACCTTCATACCAAATTGCATGTTTCTAGCTTACTCCAAACACCCTAAACAATATGATGAGTGAGTCAGTCAGTCAGTGAGTGAGTGAGTGAGTCAGTTAGCCTAAAATGTGCAATTTCAGGGGTCCACAACTAGAACATAGTTTGAGATACGAATATGAAATTTTGTACATCTGCACATATTTACCATATCTCCTTAACGGCAAAAGCTCATATTCCTATCTTTAACACCTTTTTTCTTACGGGGCCCCCAAATCGTCGATTTTGCCATAAACTCTTGTTCCTGTATAACATGCTTCTGGCAGTGCTGACGTTTTCTGACGTGAAGAACTTGGCTCATGCACTGCCGTGCATGTTGATATAGAAAAGAATTTAGAAAGCAAAAATTGAACTAACTATTGGACATGAAAATGCAAAAGAATTAATTACTAAAATTATAGTTTGATATATTTTTTGTGGTGGAATTTTGATAATGATGGGAGACTATCGGTTCCTGAATTATTAATTATCTTGGTTTTGTCGAAGTTCTATACCAACTGGTCCTTACATAACTATAGCTTTTAGGAGTGTCTTCTTATATTAAACACATTGATGGAGTCTGCAGATCACGTTCACTGACATTCTAAATGTGTTTTTTCTGATGCTGGCTGTCTCAAGAAACTAAAACGAAAAATGAAGAGCGTACGGCTACTTGCCGCTTTTATTGGAGCTATGATGTCACGTCAGAAATACTAGATTCATTTTCCCACCTTTATCGTCAATGGTTCTGCTGTAGTGCATGGGTTGTTAGGAATGTAACTATTTGACAGCAAGTGATCGTAATGAATTCCATGGCTCAAAGATTGAACAGATGACGATCGTAAATTATCACTAGATTAAGTCAACTGTTTTAGGAAAAAAAACAGAACGCTTGAAAGATAGATTTTAAGTAATATAACTTGTACTATTGTGATATAACATATTGCTGGATAATATGAAGGTAACTCATTTCATGGCTATTGTCAGAAGAGATTGTTGGTAGAGAAAACTGACAACAGACCGAAGCTATTTCTACAATTCAATGCTAATCATACTTCGTCGTGCTTTTGTCTCTCGATACCTTTAATATTTTGTAGGTCTGTGTCCTAATTGGAATGACCAAGTGAATCTTACTAATTTCGAAACAGCATTTGGTAGCATAGTGTGCATGCAATAGTAGTAATTCAGTACTGGAGTACACTAGACACGAGCCTAATATTGATTTCACTTAGTATACCTACAGAAGCGAACCTAACAAGGGAACTCTGTAACTTTCCCACCTCGAATCGCCCCTAAATTTGCACCAAGCATGCGATGTAGCACAGATAGAACACAGACGGAAGCTTTTGTGTCGCAAATTGTCAGAACATACATTCAGAGCCACATATGTGTCTCGATATTCGGAGTAAACAGACAAAAAACGCCGGAATGTATGCACCAGGACATAACTCAGGCCGGAATGCACACCCACAAATAGTATACAACGTGACAGAGATGGAAAAGTTCAAATGGGCTAAAGCCATGTACAGAAGCAGTAAGCAGGTGAAATGGGAATTACAAACACAGGTGACCTACCAAGTCTATTGTAAGGCAAAGAAGCAGGTAAAGATAACAGCGAGTTTATATGCACTGATATAAGTCTATTTGAGGATAGTGTAAAAACAGAACAGCGTGAGTGAAGCAGAGATGCACATCGCACCAGCAACATACTATAACGGCGTTGTTCTCACACCAAATATTGTAACATCCAGACCGAATGTTGAAATTGATGTCCAACACATGATTGAAGGAAATCTTGTTCTTTTGCGACAAGTAGCCAGCTGTCTCCCACGGGGAACGCAACATAGGTTAGTATTTAGTAGCTCAGTGGTAGAGCGTCGGCGTAGCATTCGGGAAGACCTGGGTTCGATCCCAGCAGCCAACCATGCTGGCTGAGGATTTCCAGAGTTTTCCTTAGTCATACAGGCAAATGCCGGGATGGCACCTTTCCGAATCCTTTCTACTCCCCTATCCCGGCTTGAGTCTTAGATACCTAAAAGCCATAAATAAAAATTTTAAAAAAGGTTAGTATTTAGGTGACCTGAGCTGATTATAAATAAGATTGCGGAGTTTGAGAATAAATCTTCTTCATGCAGTTTGGTGCATGCTCTTCGCTTCTGGCCTACTCTTCAAGCCGTCGGGCAAATAACTTGTACTATAGGAAGAAATACACGTGAAGTGGTTGATCGTATCGTGTGTTTTTTTTGGTGGAATTACTTTCACTTGCAGATCAACATAATCAGACAACAATTGTGTTGGCAAGCTGCTATCGGTCTGTCTGGATAATGAATGTAGGAGAAGCAGAGATGGTCCGCGTAGCGACACGCGCCTCGTTATATACCCAGAAGGTACTTTCTATAAGGTCTCGGATGTGCGAGGTTTTTTATGCTATACAACCTGCATTGCGTGAGTGACGATTGGATTGCATGCATTCCGGAACTTTTTGTGTCTTTACCCTAGATATAGACACACATATGTGGTTCTGAATGTATGTTGCGACAATTTGCGAAACAAAAGCTTCCGTCTGTGTTCAATCTGTGCTACACCGCATGCTTGGTGAAAAATTGGAGGCGATTCAAGGTGGGAAAGGTGCAGAATTCCCTTGTAAGTAGATTAAGCCTTATTGTTGTCGTTAGCAATTCAAATTACTACTAAAACATTTATGACATACAGTAGACCTCATCTACTGTAACGGTAACACTAGCGTCGCCGCCGCGTTTTATGTCGTCTTATGCAATAGTGTATATGCTATACACTGTACAAATTGACGTGCAACCTGTCATTCTCTTTCCTTAGCACTGAGGCAACCTAAGTGGCGTTGCCTCAATGCGATAATCATAACTTCGACACTATGTGCCATTTAATGGCATTCATTCCAACTATAAAGTTATGTATTCGTTCCAGTAAATTTATGATTAGATTACAGGACTTCGCTTCGAGTTCAGAATTGTTTCGTTTCGTTTGGATATCTGGAAAAACAGGTCATTCCCGATAAAATGTAAATGGTTGCAGACTTTACTCGAGAAGATAAATTTGAATAGTGCGATCTGGAAATTCTGTATATTGAGTTAAAATGTCAAGTTTTCTGACTCAAACATGTCGACAAACTTAGAATACAATGTTTGTTTTTCTTTACAAATTCAAATGATTTCTAGAATACATTTAACATCAGTTTATTGGACACATTTATGCAACCCTTTCTACTATACTGCATTGTGGGTCATATAAGCAACAGGGGCATAATATTCCATCATTAATGAGCGGAATTTTGACATTACTTTCTATTAGAATGTAGTCAAAAAGAAATTTCTTATTTTGTTTTAGGTCTGTTGATAGCAGGAGGGACTTTATACTCCCACTCACGTTGTCTGTCCGTCCGTCTGTTAGTCAGTCCGTGTCCAGAAATTAAATTTCAGAGACTACAAGGTGTAGATAGATACTTGAGAGTTCGTTGAAAAGGTCTTAGTTAGACTAGCTCGGCGCCGTCGGTATAATCTTAACTGGAGAAGTACACACCCTGTTAACAGGCCTCTGTTTAACCACTCAGCTGCGGAAGAAAATTATTGATTTCTTCTAAAATAGAGTATTTTCATTTCTAGTATGTATTTTTAAAGATATGGTCTACAATTACTTTGTTTTGTAAATACAGTAAATTTGCGTGTTTTAATGTTTATGTGATTTTGTTTGCTCATTCTGTGAAGTGATATATACTGAATTCCATAAATTCTGTTTAATCGGCTGTTTTGTTATCCAGCCAGGGAAAGGTGGATGAATGTCTGCAACCTTGTTTGCCTGACAAAGGTAAGAAAAATATGATTCACAAAACTTGGAGCAACTCAGTGTTGGTTCTTCAGGACTATTAGAAGCAGTTGCTGAATGAAATTCTGGTAGTTTTAAACGTGATGACACTTGCTTTGTATCTTCTTATTCTTTGTATTGGAATTGATAGCTCCCTTATTACCTGCCATTATATTCGTTTTAATTACTAAACATTCTGCTGGTGGGTGGTCAGTACAAACATTTCAAATACCCAATTCTTTCATTTTAAACAGTTATGACTGCATTTTGTCCAATATGGCGGTGGGCCATATTGCGCACTATTGAACTCTTTACTTTTTCTGGCGCCTGCTAGATGTTCACGCATGCTCACATAGCTACATTTTCTATGCATTATACTGATTAGGTTTTTGAACAATAGATACTGAAACAAAACATTACTTACTTTGCTAAAATAAAAGTAAATTATTTTCTTGCTCAATATGTCACTTCACCTGGAGCTGCTGCCTCTCACGGCACTCGCAAACAAACGAGTCGCGCAAAACTTATTTCTCTTGTCATGAGGATATAATTTGCGGTTAGATCTAGTAACACCAACAGAAAGCTTCACAGACCGGCGGGGGGGGGGGACATATTTGGGACCCGGGCCATAATCGGTACACTTACCTTACATAGGGTAGTTTTGAAAATTTTAACCTTGCTTGCAAAAACAAAACAAGGCTTTCTTTAACATAATAGATTATTTGAACTATTAGACACTTGCATTCACTTCTACACTCACTACAATAAAGTATTTCTTCTTTGCACTTAGTTTCACAAATTTGGTATGAAATCAAACACTGGATCATGTCTTCAATCTTAGTTTCCTCGCATACAATGCAATAGTTAAATTTAATAGAATTTTTTTAAAGACCTTTAGGAAACTTTTGGTCAGGCAGAATGGATGATGATGAGAGAATTAGTTGAATCAAGAAAAAAAAGGGAGAACGCTGAGAAAACCCACATACACGGTGTTTGTCTACTAAAAGTCAAGATGGAACAAGTTAGCCCGACGCACCTCTGAGTCACCGTTGGTTGAGTTGTCGCTGGCAACTGTTTCAGATTGTTTACCATTACCTTCTTCGAGTTTTTTGGTGTTGAACTGAAGTTCCATTTAAGTGGTACAGTTTAGAAGAAACCTGATGATAGATTTTATAAGACATAGCCATTTTGACTTTAATCCGGTTTTGATCCCCAAAGATGAGAAGTAATTAATTGATTAATGTTCATATTATTAACATATGAGATAAGGAATACGCGTTTTAAGTGCAAGAAAATTCATACAAACTTGTGATCGTGTAGGCTTAGTTGTTCATTCAAATTATTACTTCCTGCGATAGGAAATTAAATGAAAACACTTTTCTCGAGCTGTGTTACTTCTACTCTGAGCATGTTCCATTTTCCAAAATGGACCCAAGACGTACTACTAATACATATTCCCTCTCGTTGTAGCGCCACTGTAGAAATGGTTTGCCAAATACACTACTTGTACAATTTACTTGCCGGTACAAAGTAAGGCATGTCCGAGAAATAGAGCGCGCTTTGGAACAGAACACCTGTGATCTAGCGGTCGAAGTAAATATTGACCATATCCACAAGAGGGTGCAAGAGTGGAGGAAGACGTTAATGCAGTGCAGTACCAACATGGAAAGGAATCGTGCGTCAAATGAAGACTTTGCGAAGAGGGTTGTACAATGTTACACGAATGTCAGTGGTCATAATCAAAAAAACGCCGTCGCACCCTTTGCACAGAAAGGAAAATTACCACAAGTGATACGCAAAATACGACCCAGGAACGGCCGAATACAAACCGATTACAGGGCGTCCCGATGTCAAATCAATCCCAGCAGTAGTGAATAAGATGCACCGCAAATTCACGACAAATTCGACCATTTCTGTATGCACAGCTGCGAGACGTACAGCATTAACAAAATCCACACTTAGTGACATTAAAGTACACAAATTTGGTTTGAAGGAACAAACAGAGAAAACTGTCCGAAAGCAAACAGCAGACCAAGCAAAAAGTTCGAAACAAGCGTGCCGTTCAATTTACAAAAAGTGTTCCCCCAAAGTACTGGTCATTGATGATGAGACCTACGTTACCAGGGATCTCTCTGATGTTCCAGGAAGGAAATTTTATCATGACTCAGACCCTTCTCCCCTTTTGTCATTTGACCACAAATTCAAGAAGGTAAAGTTCCCGAAGCGTTACCTCGTGTGGTAAGTAGATGAGTATAACTCTCAACCCTTCATTTCGGAAGGTACCATAAATGCTGAAACCTACTTATGGGATTGTGTGATGGGTCGTTTGATTCCCTTCATGACTCAACATCGTGATCCAAGTGACGTTTTGTTCAGGCCAGATATGGTAACGGCAGATTATGCTCGTGTTGTGATAGATTACTTCCGCAGTCAGAGCATCGATTTCGTGGGATAAAAGAGCAATGCCCCAAATGCATCTGAAACGACAGGAATTGAGAAATTTTGGGCGCTATGCAAGCAGGAGTATGCTAGACGACCCAGCCAGCCACAAAGTCTTCGTGGCTTCAAAGGAATGTGGTCCAGCATCAGCACACAATTTGCTCAAGAGAATGGAGAAAACATCATGTGCCCTGCGTGGAAGGTTCTTCGTGCTATTGGCACCAAGAGCATTTGACAGACTTTGGTTGATTTAAAACATTAATGACATGTATAAAGAACTTGTATACTTATTTCTACGAACATGCTCTCTTCTGTCAATAACTTCGTTTGTCTGGAAGGCGCGCTCTATTTCTCGGACATGCTTTATCAGACATTCCCCTGTTACGAACGAGCAAACATGTCCGAAATGTTGGATTTTTTATATTTTTCTCTAAAGTTGTCAAAATTTTAGTACACACTGTGCAAACAACATGGGAGAAATCTTTTGACATTACAAACTACACGCAAACATCTAAGAAATATCTTGAAAGAAAATGTTTGTTCGAAAAAGTGAAAAAAAATACGTGTTTTAAATTTTCATAAAGAGCTCCTAGAAAAAAATTACGACCAAAATATATAATTTGATCTTTACATGCCCTGGCCGAATCGACATGAAACGAGTCATCTTTAAGTTTGTAATAACTGCCTAGCATGTAATCAGCTCTCTGGCATCATGCAATGAAATCAGATAAATAACAAGAGAATTCGATTGAAAAAGTAAATGTAATTGTCAATTTTGCACGACCATAACAACCTTAGTTTACGCATTTTGTTTCAAAGAAGAGGAATATATTTTGTAGGATACAATATATAGATTAACAACATGCAAACTGATAGTAATTAATCATATAAGTGTCATTGTAGTGAAAAAATAATATCTATAGAAATAACATATATGTATCTCAGAGGCAAAGTACACTATGTCAAACTTTCTGGTCAAACTCGACCTCAATACATAGTTTTGTAGGTTTGAGCGTTCCCTTCCTGGAATAATGCACAACTATGTCATTGTTTATTTAGTTGATAACACAACACTATGTCCCAAAAAACGTAAAAGAGCGTGCTCAAATGAACAAATCCATGAATTGAGCTCATGTTTTGCGAAAAGCGACATAATGTAGTTTACCTCCAAGCAGTGTTCGATTTGAACAATTTCCAGAGAGAAGGATTTTTTTCTCACAATGTGGAATACCATATTTTATATTCATTCAGATCCAAGGCTTGGGGGATATTTCGGAAAATATAACCAGGGAAGATTTTTGCAGAGAGGGGGGATATCCCAACCATCCCCGCTTCAAATCGAACACTGCCTTCGAGGTACAGATATGTAAGCAACACTACACATATATACAAATTAAGATCAAACACGTTCCCCGGCCATTCATTTAGGTGTTCATAAATAGTGGAACGTGCTGTATTCAAATAATTTTAAAAAAAACTGGGTTTCCTTGCTAGGTGGAAAATGATACTTCTTACATCATTTATTGCGACTATCATGATTTATTTCGATTCATTATAGCTATTATATTATGCTGTGCCAGTTACATGATATATTAATGTATAATTAATACATTACACTTACCGTCTTGTCCCTTCAACATTTTATAAGACATAGACATTTTATTAGAATTACTTGGTTTAATATGAAGAATATATCAACAAGGGATGACTGTATTAGAAGATCATGATGCAAGATCCGTAAAACGGACATTCCAGATTCGGAGCCGAGAATCCATCATCCCAAAAATCCTGATACGAGGCTCCGAATATGCGGTTCCTATACACAAACCCGGATCTGAAAATCAGGGTATTCTAGATGCCGATCCGTTAATCTTAAAATTTAATTTCAATTGAATTAAATTGTATTTTATTATTTTTAGACATCTTTGACCCAGGTCGGGAAAAGGTAGGGGGAGAGGATGTGGGAAGGAAGTCTGTCAGGGCTGACTTTGAAGGCAGTGTTTCTAGGAAAAATGTTCTGGGAAGCATTTTAGATCTTTAGAAGGGTTGAAAGGGGAAAGAAGACGAAATTCTAAGAGAACAATGAATAAACCTTTATTGTCACAAAGTTTGTTGTTTATATTTGGAGGTGATTGGCTCAGTCTGGGGTTTAATACCACAGGTCACTCCTCTGAAAGAAACACTGTTTGAAGGTATCTTCCCAGCATTAAATTGATCTAACTGAGAAAAATCCCTCAGGAAGTGTCAATCAGAATGGTCAGCACGATGGTCCAAACGCCAAGGCTCTTCCAACGGAGCTAAGGTCGCTCTTGGTAGATCCGTTTGGCAGTCCTAATATCTAGTAATATTATTAAGAAGAGTTATATTCACTTACTATAGCTGCGTTTTTATAAACTGTGAATGAGAAGTATCTTTTTTTCTCACATTGTTTTACAAGAAATAAAGAATCTCATTAACACCAAAAGTTCTTTTGTTCAGATTGTACTCACGCCCTTCCAGCATATTTGCTGGAGCAATACTATTAAAAAGTATCTGGAGTAATCTATTGGATTTACTGAATTCTTCTTCAGGTAACGTGAGTCTTGGGGCGAATGCGTCAGTTAAATCATCTGTTTTGATAGCATATCCTTTTCCTAACTATTTGTAATGTGCTAAACATCTTTCCAGTTGCAGTGGAATAGAAGGTACGGTACTTGCCATTGAGCGAAAGTTAACTGGAGATGTTTACGCTTTCAATTTTGAAACCTTTTTAGGTAGCATGGAAGAAGTAAGGGTTGAAAGAGATCTAAAGAAGACTACATGTATCTTTTAAGTTTTCTCTTACAATAATGAGCACGGTGAAATTACTTTTTTTTAAACATTATAACAGAGGTACGCATTAATAAGGCAAATGCAGTTATCCTCTTGACGATGGTTTCATTGTTAAGACAAATCGTGCCGTTGTGCATATAATGGGCAAATTTATGGGAAATACGAATTGAAGTGAATTTTTATTTAAGGCCTTTAGACAACTTTGGATCAGGCCGGATGGATCATGATGGAGAAATTGGTCGAATAAAGAAAGTGAGAAAAAACGGGAGAACCCGCAGAAAACGCACGCACACAACAAAACCCACATGGCATGAGCCGGGATCAAATGTGGGAAATACGAAGCAATGTGGTTAGCTTTAGGGAGAGGAATATCTGCAGGGACTGGAAAAACAATATATATCTTATCTGACCTTGAAGATGTATGAAAACACATGTAATGGCAATTCTGCAGAATAGGCTATAACGGGTTGGCGAGGTGAATACGAATATATTGCGGAGAGTATATCATTCCATTGGGACCGGATAACCGGATGGAAGGAGACCATTGGGAAGACCGAGACGTTGTTGGGAGGACAATATTAGAAGAGATATTCGAGAAGTAGGTGTTTCTGATGAAAACTGGCTTGATATTGCACAGGATAGAATTCAATGGTGAACGTTTGTTACTGCGGAGATGAACTTGCGAGTTCCATAAGCCATAGAGTTAGTTAGTTACTTAGTGTAATATCATTCCATTGCCTAGCGAAATACATTAATTAAACTTTCGCATGTGTAAATTAATCCAAAATTTAAAATAAATAACTAAATCTATGGCTTATGGAATTCGCAAGTTCATCGCCGCAGTAACAAACGTTCGCCATTCGATTCTATCCTGGGCAATATCAAGCCAGTTTTCATCACAAGCACCTACTTCTCGAAGATATCTTCTAATATTGTCCTCCCAACGACGTCTCGGTCTTCCCGATTTTGTCCTTCCATCCGACCTTCCAATCAGGATAGAATATAATCTTCGTTTTCCCCCCATCAGAGCTACATGGCCTGCCCACCGTAGTCGTCGCGATTTCATTATGTTTACAACATCTGGTGAATCGTACAGTCCGTGGAGTTCTTTATTTTGCAGTCTCCTTCACTCTCCAGTCATCTCGTCCCGTTACGTCTCGTATATTTTCTCAAAACCTTATTTTCAATCACACGTAATTTATGTTCACCTGCTAGGGTCGTATATCTTCAATTTCAATTTCCTTGATATTAATCGCGATGCTAGAAGTTTTGGGACTGAATAGAAAAATGCGTTTCCCGATACTAAGCGACTTTTTATTTCTTCCGTGACCTCATTTTTGCTTGTTACGTATGCTCCCAAATATTTAAATTTGTTTACTTTCTCTATGACCTCATCCCTAATTCTTATGTTTTTATTTCCTTCATTCCCTGTGTTTCGGCTTGTTATCATGTATTTTGTTTTATCTATGTTTACCTGTAGACCTATCTCATCGCACGCTTCTAGTAAGACATCGGTGTTCCTTTGTAGTGCATCTATATCGTCCCCTATTAATCATCCGCGTGTACAAACAGTTGATTCAAACCATTCAATTATAGTCCCTTTTTGTCCCCTTTAATTTTAAAAATCACATATTTTAACGCAAAGTTAAACAGTAGTTGTGGTAATGCATCGCCTTGTTTCAATCCGTTGGGAATCTTGAAGCTATCAGACATATTATTACCTATCCGTACTGTGCTTATGGGGTCGCTGAGACACGTCCTCACTAGTTGAACCATTTTTTTCGGAATTCCAAATCCAATCAGGATACTATATAACTTTTCCCTTTTGATAGAATCATATGCTTTCTTAAAATCAATGAATAGATGAACCGTCCACTGTATTCCCATTTCTTCTCCAAATTTTGTCTCAAGGCGAAAAATCTGGTCCAACGTGGATCTATTTCTTCTAAATCCACATTGGTGATCTCCAATTATTACATCTACATATACACTTAGGCGTGATAACAGAATATTACTTAATACCTTGTAACAGGTTGGAAGTAACGAGATTCCGCGGTAATTATTACAGTCTGATTTTTTTGTAAATCGGAACTATTATTGAGGTTTTCTATTCCTTTGGAAGCTCCTCCTTTCTCCATATAGCACTGATCATTATGTAGTTCCTTGATTAGTGCCGTTCCTCCTGTTTTAATTAAGTCGACTGGAATATTGTCTATTCCTGGTGATTTGAAATTTTTCAATTTCTTTACCGACATTTCGATCTCGATTTCGCTAGGTTCGGGAATCCACGGTTCTACGGTATGGATTTCAAATTGCTCTGTTTGTTCCCTGCTGTGTACATTAAGAAGTTTGTCGAAATAACTTTTCCATACATCGACAATTTTGGTCGGATCCGCCTGAAGATCTCCACCTTCATTTCTAATCATTCCTAGCCTCGGCTAGTAACCTTTTCTTAACGAGTACCCCTTTGTACAGATCTCGTATGTTATTTGTCTTCCCGTTTTCCTCTATCTCCTGAATCTTCTGCATCAGATATTCTCGCTTTTTGTTTCTGAACCCGAGTGTGGCGTTTCGTTTCGCGTTACTGTAGTGGTTGGTATTTGCTTCGCTTTTATTTGTTAGTCATCGTTTCCTGGCTTGTTTTCGTATTTCATGAAGCTTAAGGCATTCTTCATCAAACCAAGGTTTGTTTTCTCTTGTTTCTTCTCACCTAGACCTTCCTTCGCTGCGCTCGTAATTAATTCACGAATTACCTCCCACATCAATTTCGTTATTAATAACATTGTTATTATTACTCGAGTCGGCTAGGATTTCGAACCTAGTTGAGAGTTCGAGTTGGTAATCTGCTTTTATGCTCGGATTATTTATTCGTTTCACTTCGGGAAAAAAGTAATAAGAAAATTAATATAATTTTTCTCCGCCCCGTAGCAAGTTGTTAGTAGAAGAGGAATCTGATAGAAATTCCCCAGTGAGGGAAATTCCCAGTGTCTCCCCCAACATTTTAGCAGCCTGGTTCTGAAGAATAATCTATGTTTATGTGAAATAATGAACATTTTACCTTCGAATAATTTACTTCTGATAGCTTCATTCTGAAATCCATGACGGGAAAGTTAAAACGTAAGTATATTTTTCCTTGAAGTTGTACGTGCAGGATATTTCGGTGTGTTTTAAGGTCGCAGAAGAGGAATTCCGGGACCCACCTTTTCACTTCCCAGAAAATTGCCTTGTTTCCCCTTCAAAGAATTTGGCTATCTCCTCTTTTAGAGCGAAAGAGCGTTGGCGTACTCGTCCTTGGCTCAATCATCTCATTTCCATATGGCAAAGAAGGTTTGTGCTTTCCGCTCCTACCTTCGCAAGGAGAACTTGGATAGTTCTATGTTTCAGTCTTCTTTAAGAAGGTTGTTGACTATTGAAACAGACACTGACCTTACATAATCTAAGTTCAATGTTGTAGCCCAAAGATTGTCCATAATAACAATAAAAGACTTATGACATAACAAACGCCTTTTACACTGTGATAGGAACATCATACTATTTTTGTGTTGTGTCAAAATGTTTGTGTAAAGTTTGTCGTGGATCCAACGGTATAGAAGCAATTTGAGAAGTAGATTTTTGAGTAGGTTGGTAGCACAAAAAATTAGCCACAATACCCAACTCGTATTACCTCTATGACCTGTCTCAGTACGTAATGCACATGTACTCAAAATTGGAAGTAAATTAACTTGGCTTCACTACATTATATTTTTATGATCATTTATAAGTTCAGCGTCCGTGCTCCGGATAGGTAACGGGGACTCACGCCAGAGCTAAAACCGGGTCACTTTTGATGACCTGGTGACCCGGCTTGACCTAAACATATGTGACTCGGAGATCAGGTACAAAATTTGACCCGAATGATCTGGTCTGGCAGATATAATTAACCGGGAATTTTGGCGTCGTATTTTTCGTGCTACTGGGTAACATCTCCGATTATGTCACGCCTGAATGAAACACCACTCGAATGCAAATAAATAATTTAAATAACTCTGGTTTGTCCTCCAGGTTACCGGGTATAAATCGGATCACAGGATCTGGCCGGGACCAAAGCCTAGACCCGATCCAAAATTTGACCCGGTGACCAGTTTCAGCTCTGATCTACATGCGTTTTAAGTTCCGCTCCCGACCATCGTGACTAAGCTTTCCTACGTTTATTCTCAGTTTCACCAGGCGAATGCTAGGATGGCACTTTAACTAGGACCCTGTCCCTTATCTTCACCAACTGTGTTCCTAAAGAGTAATCGCAAAGCAACAGCATTCCTCAGAGATGCTGGACTTAGACCAAAGAGTTAAATCATTCAATAAAAAGATTTTTAAAAAATAAGAGCATTAATAAATGTTAACAATTCGTTTCTTTATCCACATCCATAATAAGTTTAAGAACATTTGGAAGACTTGTTAAAATACAATATTTAAAGTATCTAATAATACAAACAAGTATGAGCTTTCCACGCCTGTTCACATGCGATGCATGGTCCCTTTTCTGTCACTTACCGGTAGTCATATCTTTTCTCAGATCCATGTTGCACGAAAAACGTCTACCATAGCTACTGCTCGCCACCTTTCTACCGATATGGATATCACTCCAATGGATTGCCAAGCAGACATGTATATCAGTTCCAGTGCCTCAGTCACGTTGACGGTCTAAACATAAACAGGACTCGTACAACTTGAAAGGTAAAATTTATAGTTCATATTGCTTATATAAATTAACCCATTACATCCTGACTAAATCATTTCACGAATCGCAAGAAGTTCGCGTAATCCATGCGCAGAACTATCTGAAATATTTTTATTAAGGCAGACTTATAGAAGCAACTTGAAAACCTAAGAACCGAATAGTTTTAGAGATGAAACAACGGAAGATTTCCGACCCTCCGGTAGATCGTTAACTTCGTATTTTGGCAGGTCGTGGATTTGCGCTCAACTGCCGCTCATCCTGACGTAAATTTTACTTGATTCCTTTGGTTGAACCAGACAAATGTTGGGATAATACTTTGCCCAAGGCTCGGATCAATCCTCCCCTTTCTTGCTGACATTCTTGTTAATATCCTATATAAAATACCATCTGAGTTGTCTTCAAAGCTCGTTTAACAAAAATAACAATTCAGCCCTAAGGCATCAAGTTCAGGTGATAAGTAAAAGCATTGAATTACATTAATCTGTAGAGATAGTAGAAGACACTAATCTATTGGGTTGCTGATTGAAATTTGTTAATAATAGTATACCTTTGCTATTGTTCATCTTCCTGTTTAACGTCAGTAAGCACAGGAGGGCATTTCTTGGACATCATAGAAATGTAAGGCACTTGTCTTTCTTATTCCTAAGTTGAAAACATTATATTGTCTATCCAATAAGAGCATCTCAGTTATTAGAGTGAGATTATAACACCGCATTAAAGATGTTATACTTTCTTTTAAAGATAATGGATTTTCTTTTCTGTACGTCCATCCTTACAACGTCAACCTCCTCCGTTGAAAGCTAATGGTAAATGATCATCGGTTCACCTTATCCAAGTCTCTTCTGGTCTCTCTGGGCAGAACACAACAAGAAAATAAAAGTATTGAATTTTGCCTTAGTTAAAGTTGTGCTATGCCATTGTTCCGCGGTAGCTCAGTGGTGTAGCGCTTACCTCTGGTGTATATGATCTTCGGTTCAATCTCGGTTCGTTCCATCTAGGCTTTGTGGTAGAAAAACGCCGGATGCGTGGGTTTCCTCAGGGTTCTCCCCTTTCCTCCCACTGTCTTCATTCCACCAATTCTACTATCATCATTCATTCGTCCTAAGCCAAAGTTGCCTAATGGTGTTAAAAATAAAATTTCAACTTAAAAATATTATTATTCCATTCTTGTGTGGCTTTTTGATTTTGAATCATAATATCTGTATTTGAAAAATATTTTTTTATTTCATGTCATTAAACCTTACGGAGACTGCTCACACACTGTAGAAACATACTTAACAAAACGTTCGCGGGTCTTTGATGTACTGCCAGATACCGGTTGAGGACCACTGATTCGACCGCTATTAGATCTCTTATTTTACTAGGGTTACCGAGCTATGGTTAACAACACATGAAAGCATCAGTATGTATCCACTAGTCCTTCCTTCTCAGAACGTATCCAGTGTCCAGTGTACTGCCTCATGGATTCTCTGAAACCATTCCCTTAGTTTTTTTAACCAAACTACAACCACGAAAACCCTCCCACCCTTAATTTTTAGGGGAAGAGGGAGCCCCTTTCCGTCCTTCAACTTATAGCCTTTACCCCCCTGTCCCTCCTGCTTTGAGCTGCTGCACTCGCACACCCGCTTTAGAGCCAACTCCCAGGCCTGGTCCACCATCCTCGCCCGTCGTACTGGTCGATACTTGGGTATCGCCTAGCCCCGAAGGAACGCTTCACCGGATTGGTCGACGAAGTCGGTCTGCGCGTTTGTGCATTATTAACTGTTGGGGGAGCCCCGGTGCAGGATCTAAAAGGGTAAGGCACCATACGTAAAAGCTCGATTCCTCCCGCAAGTTTATATTCAAAAAAGGAGTTTCCTTTTTTATTACCTGTCCCGGACAGGGAAAAAAAGGGGATCCGACCGGTGACGGAATTCTCATGTTTCTGCTTGTTGTCGAAGATTCGGCAGCGGGTCTTTTCTATACTTCTCGAATAACACAAACACAGACATAATCTATCGTATCGTTCGCTTGCTTTCTCCTTCTCTCTTCTTCTCTCTCTTTCTCTCTCTCTTACTCTCACTCTCTCTCACAGTTGCTCTCTCTTTCTCTCTGTCTCACACACACAAACACACACACACAAGATCGCGCACTACATACACACGCAGTTCTCGGAGTCATCGGCTACGGGCGTTCGCATCACAACTCGGCATTAGATGTCAAGCTGGGCTCACGACAAGGACAATCTACCCTCCTCGCGGACTCTTGAAGGAGTCCTGAGTTCGACAAGTCAACACGGCTGGCCAAAACGGGACAACAGAGGTCATCAGCTGGCCAGCGGCTTGGCCGTCGAAAACTAATTGTGAAAACCAGAACCTTTGGAAGAGGGCAGTCGCAAATGACATCGACTTAGTGGAAAAGAAGTACTTTTTTAGTTTCCACGCATTTTTTTCTATTATTAGTTGAGACGCTATGTATTAGTTTGTTTTTTTACATACTAACTTTGAGTTTCTCTTGTGAATAGTTGTTAGCGTGTTATAAAAGGATGGTTTCAAACAGTGTGTCATTGTTACTGTTATTCATTGTCGTGTGACTGTGCATCATCCATTGTTGTAGCTGAAGAAGAAAACCAAGACAGTTACCAGGATCATCTTTTTTTTTATAAGTAACTCTCCCTCTTAATCTTATCTAAATGAGATCAGTCAAAGATGAGTGTTGTTTTGAAATGTGAGTGGCCAATTTGGGCGTATTCAATCACCGGTCACTGTATCAGTATTGTTACTGCATTCTCGGCTTATCTGATCAGCGATGTAAACTTAATCTCTCAGACCAGACCCGTTGTTACTTTGCAATGACGGATGTACGTATGGTGCTTGTCGCACCTAGTTAACATTGTCTAAAACTTAGGCCACGGTCCCAATTCGAAAAGAAAAAAAAAGAGTAAGCCCAAATTCTGTTTGAGGTGTGAAGTGCTTGGTGTACTATGACAGGGTACAAAGTGGCACCTTTATCTTCGCTCTCACTAATAATCCTCTGGTTATTAATACTGCCAGGTAAGTGACTATTTATTATCTCTTAATTTGCAATTATTTTATTAATTTATACTCGATGTATTATTAGTGTAACTCTAATGCTAGATTCTCTGATCATTAAACAAATGGGTCGTTATTCTGTACATGAGTGATGAATTCTATACCTCGTACAATGAAGCACATTTTCTAGTTTTGTGATTTGTCAATCTTTGCAACACGCTGCATGATTTGAAGTGAGTAACTCTGTATAATTACAGTGAAACCACTCCCTAAATAAGCTTGCGATCAATGAATCCATGTGACGGGATGTAACCTCTTCTTTTCCTGCTAAAACGTGAAGAACATTGATTAAAAGTAAGTTAAAAAATCTATATTGAAGACTCTTAATAATACTTTTGCACTTAATTACAACAAATGACCACGTTGTGTGTTTCATAGGAACTCAAACAATTTCGAGATTCGAATTAATAATTTTGATATGGAAGATACATTCTCATATTTAGAGAATCATCGATCTTTTTCTCGGCAGAAAGATACAATATTTACAAGTTTATGCTAACAATATTATTACTTTATTATGCAGATAGCACAATCTCTTTCCTATGCTAAAGAATTATGAGCTTAACAGTATTTGCCGGTGTATAATGTATACGAATGTGCAAAATTTTAGACTTAGTTTCTTATACTAATTCGCCTCTAACAACCACGTTTTCTTCCTCCAACCCTGAACTATTCCGTTCCAATGCTTCTCCATACGTTTAGACTAATTTGAATGCCGATATAAACAACTTTTGTGAAATATTCAAACTTGTTTTCCATACAAGTAACCATCCCACATTTCCACACACAAATTTACTCTACGTATTTCCAAATTTGCTTAAGGAAATTTCAAGTGCTTGAATTTGTCAGATAGAAATGCACAAATTAACATTCAAATTGATAGTATGTGTTTTGCGTTCTTGTTTATTTTTGTTTTTGAAAGTGTTTCAATCTGCCACTCCCATAAGAATTCAACAAATCTGGTTGAACTTCGATCAATAGAGACGAGCTTTTTGTTCGCTTACGAGCGATGATTTTTTCCCCTCGACATTGAACAGTGTTTAAAATGTCGTCATATATTTTCCCCTTGGAACATTATTACTCTTTCCCTCTCTCTCTATATATATATATTTTTAATTCTGTAAACGTTGCTTACTGCAGGTATCATACGTTACTGCATATCAGTCGTAGCGAAACGTAGTGAAAGAACCGAAAACGGGGGGAGTGAAGCGCGAGGGGAAAGTAAAAATTACAGAGCCTGTGAATTGCGGCCACTTCCGCAAGATGGTGTTGCTGCGTAACAGCACGGATTAGTTCACTGCAACGATGATTGGTGAAATAGGGCGGATTCATGTGTGACCTTGTCAGGCATTTTAGGGATGGAAGGATGATAATGATGGTGATGAATGATGTCATATAGATTTTCAATCACATATAAATTTCCTAAATATATTTACAGAAGAATTTTAAATTAAAATATGTGAACAACAAGATTGATTTATTATTATTTTCAGTTACCCCAAATATCGATTGCACGCTATTAGTTTATTACATTGACTCTGAAGACGATTTTCACCTGCTATGTTTTATACACACAAAAACTTGTTAAAGGAAATTAATTATACATCACAGTTGAAATAAAATTCAACGGACCAATAAAAAATTCTAATCAAAAAAACAAGAAAAGTAATCCGACTGTATACACATAATCGTAATATGAAAATATATATGTTTATAGTGTAAGAACTTGTTTGCTATGATTAATAACTCTTGGTTGTAGCTGAGAAATATTTCCTTGTCCGATTTTTAAGAATCGCCGTCGAATATTAACACTGTTTACTGTCCTACTTCCTTGTACAACTGCTTAATCAATTTTCCTAATTAATGAACGAGAATACACGCCCATACGTAATTTTCATATATATAATAAAATAGCACGTTTAATGGAAAATAGGTTAGTCATTAAAAATATAAATGCTATATTTGTAGTAAAGTATGAATATTTTAATCAAACCGTGGGATAAAATAGTAATAATATTAGAACGTAGGCATTTCAACATGAATGTTTTACGTTAAGCATTTTTACAAATACTATAGAATCAAAATTTTAGAAAGAATTACGTTTTGAAATTCTGTGTATATTAAATATTTTAAAGCAAAAATAATATAGTCACATCTTAACAATTTTCCTGAATCCAGGCCGAGATAACTTTAACTACAATTATCACGAAGTTATTTTTTATGAAAAACAAAAGAACAATACCCTTAATTGAATTCAAGTATTAGGCAACTGTATTCGATTGTCCATACTTATCTCCAAAATAATAATAGATGTTTTTAACTTCTTTATAGTAGAAATAGAAAGCAAATAAATATTTTAAAATATTCGCCAATAACTGTTACTAAATTTCTCATTAATACTGCACTTAAATAAATGTGGCAGTTCTTGAAACATTTAAAACATTTCATGAACTTTCATTTATTTTGTAATACTTTATACAACAACGAAAGCATGAAATTTAAGTTCTCAATACTTGCAAAAATACACATTCATACACATGACTGTGATTTGTTTTAAGAATTAAATTAAAGACATGTTGATTTTAAAAAATCTCAGAGAGTGTGGTTGATTAGACAATAGATAACATGATATTAATGTAACAGAAAGATAAGTGAGTGGTTTTGTCCTGTTTAACACAACACGAAAACAATTAATTAATGAAAAGAGTTACTTCAGACATTCAAAGTCAAGGGATCGTAGCTCCGTTGGTACAGCATTGGTTTCGAATTTTTGAGACGTCCTGAGTTCACTACCAGCGGCCGACTATCCTGATTGAGGTTTGTAATGGTTTTCCGTAGTCACACCAGGAAAATGCCGGAATCGTACCGTTAACTCAGATCCTGGTCGAATCTACGCATTTTCTTATCACATCCATCCCGGTCTAAACCTAAGGGCTATAAATAATTTTAAACTAAAAAACTAAAGACATTAAATTCAATTCAGTGTGATTTGTAAACACAGTGCTGTTAATTCATATGAAGTCTATTTAAAATGAACGTCATCGTACATATTTTAGTTCCAGGTTTGGGATATTTAGAAACGACATTTCATGGATGTATGGTGACACTAAACTTATAGGGTAATCATTAAATATTATTTTCTTATGGAACAAGGTTTTTCTCGTTCAATAATAATACCATCAACTATTACAGTACGAATAGACGTGAGCATTACAAATACTAGTATTTATAATGCAATATTTATAATCACATTTCAAAACAAACTATATATATTAAACTGTTGTAATAATTTTCTGTAAATTCATGATGATAAAAAATATTAATTTTAAATGTTGAACAATAACATCTTATAAATAATGCTTAATCTTAGATTTCAAATTAAATTAATGATTACATTTAAAGACTGGTATTGTCTACAAAGTAAGTATTGGAGTAAACCATTAAAAATATCCCAGTTTATATGTCCTAAAAGAAACATTAAATCTGCTGAATCAGTTCATACTTATATATTATCCAATATATTCCAATGCGATGGCTCACAAAATATTTCAATAGAAAGTTCCCTATATTTATATGAATTTAGACTTATTTTTATGAAACGCTGATAAGAATAATCCTATCATATAAATGCGTCGTTGTAATTGTTTCGTTCTATTCAAAGTTATCAATGTGATATCTAATAAGAAAATAGATTTTTGAACACGTACGTCCGATACAAATTTTTTATGTGGGGGTGATAACTTACGTGGAAATTTCTGTGGAGGCAATCATATTTCGTTCTGTGTTTAAACAAAAGTAATCTTAGAATTCGAAGTAAGCTGAGTAGAATTAATAAATAAGTGAATATTTGAGGATTCACACTAGTATAGGATTTCCTTATAATGACACTTGACATTTACATCAAAGACTAGCAAAACATTATAGACCAGATCATTAATTTCTTTAGTCGACCAAAAATTAGATAGATGCACTAATGATTTCAGAAAATAAATGAATATGAATAGATTATATTTTGTTCGGACCTTTAAAACATTAAAATAATAATATGCAAGACAACACAAGGGCTTAGATTCCTTAATGTTAATTTCTAAATTGAACCTAAATTTTCAATGTCTAATTACATCTACTGGATTTGTAAAAGATAATAAAATTGGCAATCGTTTTTATCGAGAACAAATTTCCCCTTTTCCTTTATCGATAATTATAATAATCCATATATATTTGTTTTATACTACTCCATGATGCAATGAACTCAAATAAATATTTAATGTTTTACAATGAATATAACCAACATAGTAAGGAAAATATAAATTTTGATAGTTATTAAACATTTTTTTCGATTTAAATTTAACTTGCATCTACTACTGTAAGTTGATCAAATATTTTAAGATTTCCCGCTGTTCCCAAGTGTAGAAAATATGGTACTTTTTTCTACTTCTTACAGAATCAACTTTCTGTTAAATCCTTATTTACAGTGATGCCAACTGAATTCAATAGTTACTGTATATTATATTTTTTTTTATTTGCACTATTTTATTAATCTAGACATACACAGAAAACACTTGCTTTTAAAATAGAAAAGTATGAACGTTGTTGAGTTAATTATGTTCATAAAATTGAGCATTCCAATCAGTCATATTATGTTTCAAATTTACTGTAAATAACTGACAATTACGCTAATACGTAGATAATAATACATTTACCATACTTTATAGATACAATTCTATTAATGTTAGTAAGAATATATTATTTTGAAGAGGTCATATTGACAGAACATGACAATTGTTGTAGCAGTGGTTCTCAACCTTCTTAAGCCCGGGTCCACCTCGAATAATATAAAACATCACAGCACCCAGACGTTAAATTAGTGCAGTTTTGGAAGTGCTTACTATGTTATATCAAAAACTTGATTAGTGTGGTTAACCAGGTTGTAAAAGTTACAATGATACATTTTATACTCACCGAAATAGTTATGCCTTATCCTGTCATCTTTGCTTATGCTTTTGCATATTGGGCTCAATTGTGATTAACTTCATTTGTAAATCTAAACATTCATTAAGAATTTTACTTTACTTTGCCTTCACTTGAATCGAAGACGAAAATCTCTTTTCACATAAATATGAAATAATTACATGAGAATCTTTAATGACTCATCGGAAACTTTCAGTATATTATCATTCTTATGATATACAATTGGTCGTTAACCATGCATTTAGAATTTTACCTTGAAGGCAGATGATATAATCTAATTATTTTGTTACTGTAATTAATATCGTTGTTAAACTTATAAAATAAAGAAATGGATCTCGAATCCAACTAAATTGCTGTAACTTCCTGAAACGTAGAATTCATTTTGAATATAATGTTAGCAGAAAGATGCAATAATACACAATGTTCAAGTTCAGGAGTTGAGGGAAGGTCATTGTAATTTAGATCAGATTCGAAGGAGGGGGGAGTCAGTCAGCAAAGTAACTTGACTACTTTTGACATACTCTAACCGCAACTTCATTGTTTTACACTTTATCAAAATTTTGGAGCACTGTGACTATTCAGATGCGTCAGCGCTCGAAACTGGAAATTATCAAAATTGAAACAGACTTTCAACACATTTATATTACGTACAGTATATAGATTTTTAAGGTACATTTGCTCTTCTTTTCCCATCAGATAGGAGAGCTTCGCTACCCACTAGTGACTCGTCACCCATAGGTTGATAATAATTACGTTCTAGTACTTGAATACAGTGAACATGTTTCTAACATACAATATATTCACATTCCTTGCATTAATATCTCGGGTACTGTTAAAGATAGACAGGAGTTTCTAAATAATTTAGAAAGCAAATCGTTGGTATTGCATTTATTTATGGTCTTTAGGCACCTAAGGCTCAGGCTGGGATAGGGAAGAGGATGTTGGAAGATAGTCAGCCAGAGTCATTATTGTAGGTAGCATCCCGGCATTTGCCTGGTTTCACTGAAGAAAACTCCTGAAAAAGCTCTCAATAAGGATGGTCGATCGCTGGGGTCATTCCCAGGACTTTTCGAATACTACGCAAACGCTCTACCCACTGAGCTACGGCCGCTCGGTACAAATCATTGACATTGAAATACTGATTATTGGATTTTTCAAAACGAAGTAGAGAGTGAAATATAGAAAGAACATCTTAAGTGTCAAAATGGAAATTTTATTGGGGAGGAAAATACATTCAAACTATATGTAGACACATACATATATAAATTAGTGCTATTTCGTCAAAAAATAACATTCTCTTCAAAATGAGACTTAGAATACTTGTTTACATCCCTTATATGTTTTGCTCCAAGATTAATTTCATCGTACGATTATTTTTATACTGTATAAAAACTTTAAAAGTTTATTCACACTATTGTAAATAATTATACAATTTCCTAATAGGAAGTATGAAGAATTCTATATTTTCATAATGGTTTTGAATTAAGCAATCAAATATCAGACAAAATACGTATAATCAGATAATATGTGGCTTACTTCTATTATAATTCGGTTTACTAAATGAATTGAAGGATTATGATCTCTCCAAATTGAAGTTGGTTGTGCATATTGTAAAAAGAATAAGTTGAAACTTAATTTAATACGTACATAAATATAATTCACAGTAATCACATAACATTTTAACACTAGTAACGTAGCAACATATGCTTCTACACAAAACAAAAAAGGCACAAATAAAAGAGATTGAAAGTTTCAAAAATGAATAAAGGAAAAGAAGATAGATTTTGGTTTCAAATATTCCGAAAGTGGCACATAATATAGGAAGTATATTCATAAATTTTAATGTTCAAAGTTGAATACAATCAAGCAAGAAATTAGGGTAAACAGTATGTTATTGCAAAAATTCATTACGGATCAATTGCTAAATTCAGGCATCAACGAAAGTAAATGTAATTGCCACAATATGTATGTTGAAGAAACAAAATAGTCATATGAAGAAAAGATATGTAGAACACTTTATATACATTTGCAGGAAAGAAATAAAATGGGGAATGCACTATATAAATGAGGCCCGGAAAGATAAAGGATGCAGGTCATATTTTGAAAAAAAAATCAAGGTTATCTTATATGTATGACACGAACGATCACGCCAACCTCGGTAGCCGGGTGAACTAGGGCCCTCGACCACCTGTCATGGGGTTGCGGGTTCAAATCCCGGCTGGGGCATAAATATTTGTGGATTTTAAACTCTTGGCATTCATATTATAGTGGCGAAGTCCATAGTTAATAAACGGCGCATATGGATGTGAAGGTAACGCTCTACGTTTCCTTGACCTACGGAACGAAGTGAGGTGGGGTGGTCAGTCCCACGCTCGACCGCCTTTACATTCCCAAGGTGCCCAGCAGTACCAAGGACACTCTGGTACTTAATTTCATAGTAGGTTTAATATGTCTTTGTAAAAAAACATAAATATTTCGTATTTTGTGTTACATTTCGTACTTTGAAACATCAAAGATAAATTAACTTTTTTCTTATTTTCGGATTTCGTTTGTATTCCTTTTCTTTTAAGTCAATCATATACTCAGTGAGGAACACGGTATAGGAGAAATTAAAGTTAGGCTTGAAAGATAAGTAAGATAAGATAAATTGAAACGTATGGGCGGTAACAGCACTATGGCTTATGCCCGTCCCGGTGCTTGAAAGAGAAGCAAAGAGCAAAACAGATTAGTTACAAAAGGATACAGACTTCGTTACACAACAGATGAGATAAATGAAATTGAACTTTTTATCAACAAAGTAAAGTTTATTTAACGACAATTACAGTAAAACAATTGCCGGTCACAAGTCCAATGGTTTCAGTTGTTATAACGAATATGTATACGAAAATGAATGAAGAGACGAGAATAAAGAGGGCAATGTCCTGAGGGAATTGGCAAGATGGCGGCGAGCTAGATGAAAGCTGCTGAAATCTCCTGTGCATTGTTTTACAATATTCCAAATTTTTTCGACCTTTCCTTCAAGAAAATTTACTCAGTAGTGTTATAAACTGTTGCAGTGTTTTATATAATAGTTTTGCATCATGAAAATTCAAAATTAACTGTGATAACAACATCAAATGCGACAGTGACAAGAGAGTTAAAAATGACTGACAGCTATGGCGGACAGAAACCATAGCAACCAATAAATAACGGACCTTAAAACCTCAATTATTAAGACTATTAGACTGCAAAACTGTATTATATTATAAATATTATTATAAAACAGCAATTAATAAAACGAAAGCGCAATGGATGGACATAATTAGCAATTTCCGCGCTAGATTACAAAATACGAGTACGAATACGAGATTAAAGACTAATATGGATCGCAATATTACCTCCATCCAGGTGGGCACATCAAACGTTTACTATATGTTGAAACCAATACAGTAGCTGCAATGTGTGGAACACTCCCATTTTACTCACTTCAGATCATTTGAATGAATCACATTACTTTATATTCTTTCCGGTTTTATAGAATCGTTCAATTACGTAAGAATCAATGTAGTAAACAATGTAGTAAACAGTATTTAAATTTTATGATTTCCATTGTTGTATTTTCATAATGAATAAATTTATTTCGTTTCTTTATAACAATATAAATTTTAAAAATATTAAAATTATAACAATAAGAAATATTTAAATTTATAATTAACAATAATATAATCACATTTTCAACAGTCTTCTCATTAGAAAAAAAAAGGATTATTTTGTGTTATCGGAAAAAGTCAACGTTTATGTTTCAGTGATTAAATATTTTATTCGCAAATATTGTAAGATGTTAACAAATGTTAGTGCTACTATTAACCTATATCAGCAAAGAATTACATGCTAAATGAAAATTCCAAAATCAGGAAGAAGTGATGGACGTTTTTAAGAATACCTGGTTTACCAAGTAGGTGTTTCTTTTCAAACTTATGTGAAAATGACGCCCTTATTACCTTGCAAATTATATTTTTCATAACAGCAAATACGATAAAAATCTATCCTATTAATAATATCGTTGATATTTAACCCTCCGCTTTTCTTGGTGATTATCACATTAATCGGTAGAAGTCGAGTTTAACCGAGTACTCCGTTAAACCCGACTTTGCCTTAATTAGTGGCCATGGGAACGTGAAGGTTAGGTAAGGTTAGGTGCGGTTATGTATCTTTACAGTATTTTTAAACAAACAAACGAAAGTGACCGTACCTAACCTTACCTAACCTCCACGTTCACTCATTGAGGCATTCGGTTAAACTCGACTTCTACCCATTAATCTACATTAGGAGCTTAACGTGTTGTTATTAATTATGTTACATCGTTTAAAAATATTTTATTCAATTTAATTTTACGTTTATTTTCTAATTACATTTTACATCAATTAGTATTTAATCAAATTCGGTTTAATTAGGTTTGATAGCATATTAAATTCAGATTAAATTCGATAAAAATGCTTTCCAATAAGGAACCGAAATCATCACCCAGTTCCAGTGATTCGATTCTAAAAATGAATCAAACCATTGGAAATGTGTGGTGATTCCGGTTCCTCGGGAACCGAAGTGAAGACAATGGAGCAGCTCCCAATGTGTTTCTACTGTACTTGGTAAATTATGTAAGAAAATAAATCTTTAACGTACATTCAACGTGGAACATATGCAATGTAACAAGAAGTTAAATTAATAAATAGATTTCACATCAAATGAAAAAATATTGTGTGGAGTAAAAGAAGGGGAAGTGTGTGACTATCGATAAATTAGTGTCTGTATTTAATCGGCTGTCCATTGACAAGGATCACTTTAATAATTGATTAATAGTTTATCATGAAGCAAATCTTTACAATTATTCTTGTAGATATTAAACATTCTTTCTCTCAAAAAATTACTTACTATCATTAGGATTGAAAATTAAATTAGTAGACAAGGCAAGACAAAGAATAACTTCAAGACAATAATGATTGATCCATAAAAACGAAACTATTTTATTTACATACGCAAGAATAATAAACACTACTATTCAAGTAACACACAAACAAACTGTGGAAGTCCGCAATACGTTAACTAGTTTCAGGAAAGTAACATTTGCGCGTGTATATGCAAACGTTATCGAATAAACTTTTACGCTATAAAATTTAAAATTTTATTTTTATAAATATGAGCACAGCATGTTTCGTTATACACCACTTATATAGTATTTATTGATTAAGTTTGATTTTCACTGCAGTTTAGTAAACATTCAATTATTCATTCTCAAAACATGCTCCGTTATAAAAAAATAATACAATATGTGATCACTTTTGAGGTGCTTTGTGCAACGATAGAAACTTAGATATTGCCTCTAGTTTAGGATATAAATCATCCTTACAAGGCAGAAAGACTTACAGGGTACTCACGTAAAAGTCTTTACGAAACAGATTGCTCTAAACCGACTCAGTTGGTGTATCGAAAACCCGAATTAAAGATTTACAAAGAACAAATAAATATCTTCAAATGAACTAACAAGATATTTCAACAGTTCACAAAAATGAAACGACTCTTGTGCAAAACAGTGCCTATAAATGTATTCTTTATTCCACCTTAATTTCTGATCTACACCCTGAAGATACCCTCGAGAAGAGGGTGAGAAAAGTTAACGAAAATCGTATACAGTATGGAGAGTAAATTAAATTAACTTCTAATCATGAATCAATAGTTAATTCAACAAACAACAATGTTTTTCAATACCTATTTTAATTATTTAAATTATCCAAGAATGCTAAAAAAATGTGTTGGTGTAAAATAATAGAATGAAATTAAGCGATACAAATTAAGCAAAGAAATATGTGTCTAGATACAACCTTCATCCAATAGCAGGGTATTCTATGCAGAATGCTAAGTATTTATCAAATGCTATAATTAATAGTCTTAAACACTGTTTAATTGTTTTTATTAAACATATACAAGATGGTTGTTCTAAGAGATTCGAAAGTACTGCAGGTTATAATAAGGACATCGCTTTCATAAGTTCCCATAAAATTATTTATACGAATTATGCAGTCATAATTGATCAAAAAAGCAATTATTTCCCTAATATAACTTAAACAAAAATTTGGTTTAGTAGTTGGATTCCAAGGATTAGGAAAAAATGTAAGTAATTGGAAATTTAGTATTACTAACTGTGTAAAGAATTTTAGAACAAACACTCATTAAAACCGTAGTTTCGGAACTTTAAGGTATCCCGAGGAGTACTGTTATTATAGTGATGTTGAGAGCAAGAACAAAGGATACCAGACATAACGAACAAAACTAAAGAATAATGATTATATTTTTATTTCTGGGTGCAAATGTGCTAATTAAGTACAAGGCTATTTTCATGTCTTAGTTCATAGTCTCAAATATAAATAGGATCAAAAATTACACGTTAGAGCTTTAAATAACACAAAATTGCCAAACCTAATAATCTTTAGAGTTAGTAACTAACCACAACAGTCGATAATCTTATTCATTACTTCCTTAAAAAAGATAATTAGTATTATATTGAAAGGATACATTTATTATAATGTTGTATTTTAATTACTCCAACCAAATGATAATGTAATTGTTACGGTATGTAGGTTAGAAGGGATTGTACGTAATAAAAGTACGTAACTGCAGAAACAGCATATGGCTTATAACAATAAAATCGTATCTAATACACATGACTGAATCTAGTATAATTATGTAAACCGGTAAGAACAGGTCACCTCTGCCCTTGTGTTGACTTTGCACTTCTTGCCATGTGAAGATGAGTAGTACGTGTACTAGTATTGACATTGAGTGAGGCTCGTAAACATACAAAATGTATCACTAATAATTGGGAATTGCTTGCAAGTTAATGTTAGTGGTAAATGTCCCTGCTATAACAAAAGCTTACGTAACTTTAGCAACATTTCTACGTGTACCGTCGTTTTTGGGTAAGGTGAAAATTGTATCTTCATGCAGGGAGATACAAAAGCTTGTGTTGCTGTAATTTTCTGCTGATTCTATGCAACTACGTAAGATAAAAATATTTATCATCTTAAAATATCAATATATACAAGAGAATATGTTTCTATAAGCCTAGGTAAAAATAAATGGTGAGTTTTCGACACGCAAGAATATAAGTAATATTTGACATCTTAATAGTAACCAAATAAATCTACAACCCTGTAATAGATCATCAAAGTAATTACACAGCCACAGAAGATCGTATGAATCTTCTACATAACTCACGTCATCAAAAGATTGAATTGTAAAATATCTACATCTCACTATTGTACCTGTTTACTACCTTTCATCCGTTGCTTAGGTTACACTGCATAATCTTAATCAATTATATCTAATGATAATACTGATTTGTTTCAGTAAAGAGAAAATTAAATTTCGCTGTTCGTTCTATGCGTCATCGCAGAAATACGACCTTCCATATTTTCCCATCATAAACGATAAAATACAGTCATATTACACAATTGCCTTAATACTATTAAATACATTGTAATCATTTTGCAGATCCTATTCTATACCTTTTGTTGGTATATATATAACAATGTCGCTTAAATTTTGGATAAATATATTTCTATTTAAAGGACTATTCTTTGCTCAACTAAGCATTTATATTTGCGAATTCGAAGTAATTTGTACTGCATGTTTGTTGTTTGAGTATGGTGGTGTGATGTTTCGGGTAAAATCTTTGATGTTTTCTCATTACAGGTAAGTGATTTGTTTACTGTACTACTACAAAATTATACATTCTTTATAATATAAAACTTACTTAAAGTAATCTTATTATCGACTATTATTTTATGGTTTAAATTCATGTTTATCTGATTTGTCGTTATTTAAATATGTGACGATTTGCCTAATTAACCTAACCTAACCTAACCTAACACATATTGTATACCGTCTGCTTATTCGTGATTTGAAGCCATGCTAATTTACCTAAGGGCGTTCTAATGTCAAAATTATTAGTATCATAATCACATCTATGGTCTGTTTAGGTTCTATGATAAGTTGCTCTTCCCTTTGATTGCTATGGAAACCAACGTGCTGCATGTTCAAACAAATAGTACTCCCATACACTTATCTGCCATCACAAATAAAGTTATGTGAGAATATAAAACCTTTAACAGAAAGATTTCAAGACTGTTTCTAAAATTATGGAATTGTTATATTGAAAACCCATGAATTAGATTATATTTAATTACCTGGTTATGTGCTGTTAACAAATATGCCTCTGGAAGTGATGACACGTAAACCTACCAGGTGGTAGAGATAGGCCTGGCAATATACTGTTCGTCGTGTTAGTGCATTTAGTTGATGCTACGAAAGTGACGTTATGATCCTGCAGTTGAAGAAGAGAGTTAATATTAAGTATATTAAGGGAGCTAGGGAAAACAGAACATGATACATCAAGCCTATGGTAACCAGGCATTATGGAGAGGCCGTCATGGAATGGCGCAAATGGTTTGGCAGGGGAAGATTTTACTGGGAAACCACCGACGATCACGCTGGTCTTCAACAACACATACCGCTTGAAATGAGGTACGTGTGAGGAATTTACTTCTAAACGACCATCGTGTTACTGTTCCCAAAAAATAAGACGTACTGAACTTGATTTGTGATACGTCAAATGTTACGCAACGATTTAGAGAAACGGAAGTTCGATGCCAAAGCCGCTTCGCACGTAAGGTTTTTTTTTATCATCTTCCCGCAGGGCTTGCTAGCCATATTGCAACTCACTTGGAAACACTTCCGGTAGGAATAGCCCACTCTCGCTTATCTTGAACAATAAGTAACAACGAGAAGCGCTCAACCCGGCAGCTATAGATTGGTCTTGTGGTCAAGACGTCGGAAAGCTG
>JAGDQP010007632.1:41384-66407 GCA_022664845.1 Lepisma saccharinum | reverse complement strand
ACGTTGTGAGGAACAAGACAGCAAGAACTGGTGGGAGAAATGAACGCATGCGCAGTTAAGTGTGTGTTAGATCACGCGTCAGGTTTGCCAACGTCTATGTGGATTCCAGTAAAGGCATGGTATGAGTGAAAAAAGCTATACATCTTTATACGATTAGCGAGTGCAGCGCCACGCACGGAATGTGCAGGAACTTAAGCTATACATTTTGTATGCACTTTTATATCAAATGGAATCCCGGATCCAATTTTACAAGTGAAGTTTTTTGAGGTACTTGGACGTTGTAGAGTACGAATAACACGGCTTTTAAAGTAAGACCCGAATACGGATCTCAGAAACACCGGGGTCTCATAATGACGGCGAACAGTAAATGTAAGTGAGTCGCAATGATAGTGGGATGTATATATATATATATATATATATATATATATATATATATAGATAGATAGATAGATAGATAGATAGATAGATAGATAGATAGATAGATATCAACGGATATACTTAATTATTAAAAAATATAAAATGTATAGAAACATAATTTCTGGCAAAGAAATTAAGTTAAGAAGATTCGCAAGGCCACCATCACAATCACTGCAGATCGTCATCATCAACTACGTCTTGGAAATCATTGAAAAAATCTGTATGAACTGCTTTCTCATTTGCCGCCAAACACATAAACAGGCCCTCAGAACATCCTACCTCTTCCATCTCCATGTATGGTCCAGCTCCTTCAGGAAACATTTTATCTGCTACAACGGTAGGCTTCATGTTAACGGTTACCTACTTATAATTATGGATAGTGACAAAGGTTCCGTCAAATAAATCAAAATTACAGTAGGAATATCTCATCTAATTCCTTGCCTTTGGGTATGGCTCCCTGGATTGAAGCTACATTACCTCTTTGAATTGCCATGCGTATTCTTTGGATACGAAAGGTGCTAGCTCTATCATCACCAGATGATTCTGTGATACTCTTACCTATTTCTTTTATGAAGTTGAGGCCTTCTTTTCCCCATGAACCACTGGATTCAATAGCAATGGGTATGAAATGGTACTGCTGTGCAAGATTATTATATTTTCTTATTTTTTCCGCGTCTTTTCGACTGGCGATATTTCCCGCCTGGATTGTGGAAGGAGCAAACGTGTCTGAGCAAGTGAAGTCCCAAATTAACGGTTTGCCTCTCTTTCAGGGTAACAGAATCATCCCACCTGGAATATACTGTATATATATATATATATACAGTTCTGTTCTGTAAAATATAAAAAAGGTATACATAGATTTTAAAGATATTTTTTAAGAGAAAATAAAAAAGAGGCTGACTTCTAAAGGAGCAACCCATGTTCAAATCTCGCTGCAGCCGTAACTTTTTTTTCTCCCAGTACCAAAATCAGCACGGTGTGCTAATAAAATAGGGTTGCAACCCTGACACCTGGGTGCTTGGGTAAAGGGAACAACCACAGGATGTTTCAATTGTGTCGAATATGTATACTCAAAGCTTGGATATGTCGAACTAAAATGAAAGTAATAAATATATTTTTTTAATTTACTGGCAACACTGAGAACTGTGGGACTTGAAGTATCTATACGACGCGCCCAAAACGTAAATACAAGGTTTGGTGCTAATACGTTCAACGATATGGAAGCAATTACATTTTTTAAAAAAATTGGTTGGTACTAAGTACTGAAGAGTTGAAGGTACTTAAATGAACTGTCTCAGTACCTTATGCACATGTCAAATTTGGTACAAATCAATGTGGATACGTCCAACAGTAACAAAAAATAAAATGTAGATTTTTTTATCGTTCGGCAACCCTGACAACCTACGGTGGCAGGAGTGCCTGTATAACCTGATCCAATACCTAATTAACATGTAAGTCAAATTTAGTATAAATCAATGCATACGTGTAGGTTTGTATTAATAAATGCATGCATATAAGTCGAATTTTAAAATAGACTGGCAACACTGACAACTTGGGAGTTTGGGGTCGTAGACACCCAAAACGTTATTCTATTGTGTTGAATGATGTTTAAGCTAACTTTTGGGCAGATAAGGCATGGAAGAAGTTTTTTATTATTTTTTTTTAATTGGTAACACTGAGAACTGGGCAACTGATAAAGGATCATATATAGCAAAAATGATTTGTTAGGGTCTAATTCATGTTGAATTTCTTCTTAATTATCTCTATAAAAGTAATTCTTGTTTAAAGAAACTTTAGCAGTATTTGTAATTGCTGCTCTGAGAAAAAACAACATTTAGAAAAAAAACAGAGGCTTATGATTTTTTCAATTAAAAACGAAAGTTTTAGAAAAAACGAAGTTCTTTTTTTTCTATTTACAACACAATCAATTTTGGAGAAACGAAAAATCACAACTATTTTAGACTATATACAGGCTGTTCATATTTGCAAAATTTTAATAGATTAAACTTTAAAAAATATATATAAATCAAGGATGCTAGAGTTCATTCAGAGCCAATTAATTTGAATTTAATAATAAATAAATAAATAGCTCTATATATTTTTATTCGCATTGCTGTCAGTATTCAAATTTCAACTTCCAGCTTCTGTAGGCAAGATCAGACATCACACGAAGAATTTCAACACCGGACCGAAAAACTTGACCTGCAGTCACATACCCGAGGTAGTTGAAGATGTTTTAAATGAATCTTGCTTATTTCATAGCTATAAGTCGATGATTACTATATAATAGCTGATTCGAGCTGGTATATCTTAATCTGACATAATATTAATGCAGCCCCTTGCACAGCTATACCGTACTTTTAGAATAACGGTTCGTGTATATCTCGCACTACTTTCGACATCACACCTCATCCAATACCAAAAGGGAAGACGGAAGCTCCTAGCTTATCAAGATGGAAAATATACCTCAGTTGTCAAAATAATAATAATAATAACAGGCAGATAAATATAAATGATGACTTTTATTAAATTAACCAGGAAACGAAAATATAATAGAAATAAATAAAATAATACTTTAATTAACATTTTATTAAAGCTTATAAGAGATGATCGATGAATTGATGATCAATTTGTCCAAATTGGACCTATGTCTCTCTTCGGGACATCTCGAAAAGAAAGAAGAAAAACATGACCTCATCATTCCCAATGTATTAATGCGCACAAGCAGCTAAGATGAAAACAGATAATTTGACGAGCGAAACAGAACAAGAAAAATGAAAAGCGTTAAAGCTATAGATATATAAATAAGATGAGATAGTATGAATGGAGTTCTGAGCTCATGAAACTATCGTTTCAACATTGACTCGAAATAACAGCAAAGCGATCCTACAATGTGCCATCCATGGTCTAAAAGTAGGATATTTACGTTGTCCGATCTGTTGACTCCCATGCGTGGGCAAAATATATATTTCAGTAACAAAATAATAACACAAAATAACACTTTTTGAAAAGAATGTAAGGTTATGGATTTTTGCACATCATACCATACTTACTCATTTAACTTTCACTGTTTAGTTTCATACAGCTTCCTATTTATGAATTCAGGATTATTTATCTCTGATATTGATTATCTGATAAATTACTTGATTTTTTATTATTTAAATGCTTATTGGTCAGCTCGTCCAAAACCTATGCACCAAAGGCAATCACGAGCGACAGTATCTCCTCCCAGAGAGATTACTGACGAGGCTTCAAAAGAACATAAAACCCAACTCTCTCATGAACGATAATTAGTATTTATTCCCACTGTAGCGTGAACCATTATTTATCCCGTCTGCTTCTTGGTGGTGAAACTTTCGGTCCGCAAGCAATGTCTTCTTCGTGTTGTGCTTCATATGGTTCTGCTGAAGATTCTCCCCCATGAGTGATCTTAATAGTTCCGGTTATTCAAGAATTCAATTATTTATTTAGTAGCTATTCACGAACAGCTCGATTGACTCTTTGCCATTTATTACTTCCTCGAGAACACCGGTGTGATTTACGTAACTAATCAAATCTTAAGATATATATTTCGTAAATCACAAGCAATACAAATCTTACAAAAGCTTGACCAACTCAAAACAGATTATTCAGTATTTGCTTCTGTCGACGGTTATTTAGATCACACATACACACAGGAAAAGATATCTTGCTTCAAAATTCATTTTTATACATATCTATAAAATAGAAATCACTTCAATTATTTCGGGAGTTATATATTGCTTAAAAGAACGCATAAAAATAAATAAATTAGAATTATCCTGACGTTTACAGAAAGAATTCAAAATTTGCCTGACTAAAGTCTCGATCGAAGAGTTTGGACAATATATTATTAAATACAAAACTATAACTGAAAGCACCGTGTGCCCAGACAGTTTTTCGTGAGAGAAGGTAATAAATTAAGGACATGCACGATACGAATTGTTTGTAACTGAAAACTTTTAGCCGTTGTTTAACTTATTTGTATATTTCCGCAGCAGTCTCTAGAGCCCTCTCCTTGTAGCCGTATATAGTACATGGCGGTCATCTGCTTGCTCCCTCCTTTGAAAGAAAATTTGTTTTAAGAGAAAGAATGACTGACTTCCGTAAAATGACTGATGCAACTGACCAAGATCTTTCCGTTAGGAGCATAATTAAAACAACTCGTTCGCTCTTCATCCCTTACAGCACACATAAGTACAAAGGAACCCATACAAAGGAACATACACTTTCATATGTTCATACAGAGGAACATCAAGAGCAAATTCATGCTGATGACGTGGGTGAATAAGACTTCAGAGAGCACCCCTTAATTTAATTAGAGCAAATACTCATGTCAGGAAACGTAGGACTGAATCTCCCCCTGATCTCTTTGTAACAAGCAGATTGCACAACTTACAAAAAGTAAAAGAAAGATACACAAAAATAACATATAACATGCACAATTGTATACATCAATACAATATATATCAATTCTTACCAATATATCGTCGTTTCATTATTAATGTAACAATATTAATTGTTAATTTTTTCCCTTGAATTTGTGATTTTTGTTTCCTGTATGTAATTTATATTATTTTTCGGCTACTAATGATCTAGCGATTTTTACATAATTACATATCAAGTATACACACTAGTCCTGTGTGTTACAAACGACACCTCAATATGTTTTGTGTTACATAAGATATATTTTATACAAAAGTTAGCAAAAATGACACCGGGGACACCCACAGAATTTATGTGTTGTGTCGAATAATATTTATGCCAATTTTTGGTGCAGATGCCTGCTTAATATGTTGAAAATTTCCCAATGAACAGGGCTATATTTCAATGCAAGAACGATGTCTCAAAGTGATTTAGTTTAATATTTACGAGGTATAAAAAGCAGGTTGCGTAACGTTTGGGAAACTAGGTGTAATTTCAAACTTAAATAAATTATAATGCCAGCACATAAAACACGCAATGTCATTATAATTTTAATAATAATCACTACTTCACACACATAACTTCCAATCCCTTATAGGAAAATGAAGAATAAATGGAGCTGAATAAGCAACAGCGGTGACACGTACGTTTGCATTGCTCAGTTAGTCAAACTATTCTGGCGCGCGGTCGCCTCCTTAAAATGAGTTGCTGAACTATTTTGGGCATAATAATTCCATTATGGAAAAATAATATATTTTATACGTATTGTTAGCAATATTATTGATAAATGCAGGAAAATACTATTTTTAATCGAAAGGTCTATTTGGCTTATTTCTGACCAAATAATTTTTCACCCTGAAATTATTAAAGATATGGATTTTTATGTCAGGACATTGATTATAGAGAATTTTATTACCTAAACATTAGAAAAAGAATTATTAGCTTACCATGTTTAGTAAGCTAGTTATAACAGATTCCGTCATTTATGTTTTCTGGGACTTTGTAACTTCCGCGCAGTTGTCGATCACCTCCGGGGGCGACGACATGATTTCTCATACTCACTAAGATCCCCATTACCAATATCAAAATTCAGAATCAAGGGCTCTTTCAGTGTATAGTCAACATATGCTGGCGACTCATCTAGTATGATGACATTACGTGGGTTGTCAAACTATTCTGGCGCACGGTTCCTGGACTGTTCTCGTGATTTTTTTAATGTGGGAAGAAAAATGATTCGGATAGTTGATAAAAATTAAAATATTACAGGTAAATGTAGAAAAATTTATTTTTTACCAGAAAATCATAATTTTTACTTATTTCTGATAAAATTATTTTTTTTACCTAGAAATTATTAAAGACATGAATTTTTATGTCAGAACGTTTCTTATAAAGAATTGTATTTCCTGCACCTTAAAACAAAACTTATTGCATTACCATGTTTAGTAAGCTGGTTATGATCGATTCCGTGATTAATGTTTTCTGGGATTTTACCACCTCCTCCCTCAAATGTCACCTTTCGGGGGCGACGACTTGGTTTTTCGTACTCACTAAGCTCCCCATTACCAAAATCAGAAGTCAAAATCTGTTACTCTTTCAGAGCATACTCAACGTAAGCTAGCGCCTCATCTAAGGGATGCAATATTTACACGTTAGAACAAAATTATAATGATAAGAAAACCAAGTAGAACTGGCGTGTTAAAGAAATATCTGGATACTAGAACATACAGATATTTGGATTTTGTGCTATGATTATGTAAAATAATATGCAATGTTTAATAATCACAATGAGTTTTTCCTATGTGCACTGTGCTAAGTATTCTATACAACATATTCGGATATACTGTTTATTATGATTATTTACTAACATGGTATTATTAATATTTAACATCCTTATATTATAAGAATTATATGAAATCGTATCAAATAACTTCGTTCTCCGAGCCATAAACACAGCGGTGGTCAGAAATCGCGGTATTAGAAAATTGAATTTTCACGTTATAAATCCTAAGTCATACTGTGCTATGGTCAAAGTTCATTCAAATCATGTGTAGTGGTGGTGTAGAATAGCATGAAATGTTGAATAAATGAAAACATTTCTATGTTCCTCATATATTTATAATTTATATTATAGCTTTAACCCGCCGTTAGTTAAAGCGCGAGGCTTACCTACGTTCTTCTTTGTAATGCTAATTGTTTAAAATGCATTGCTGTGGAGTGTACTGCTGTCTACCTTCCTTTCAGAATGTTGGTCACAGGTGATAGCAAATATACTGCTGCTACGACGTATTGGTTTTGAGAAATCCTTTGTTTCATGTAAACAAACACGAAAAGTTGGCGCACAGCTCATCCGCTAACAACGACGTTGCAGGTTTACGACATTCGTATAGTAACTTTATGATGGATATCCCAAAAGCGTCTGCACACATTCCTGATGTTATCAGTAGCATTTCTTAAAAAACTACTAAGAAACGAGTTTAAAAAAACCTATTGAACGACGAAACGAACTTTGGTCCATGAAAGTTAAATTTTGTTTACCTGCAATGAAATTTCAATAATTGACGGGAAACAAAAAAAAGCAGGAAAATCCACTGCGATTGAGCCTTAACAGATTTTACATTTTCTTGTAAGCTTTCAAAATGAGAAAGTGTCAAAACTTGACTCACCCTCTTTTATATTTGATAAAAAGTTGTTCATATTTCAATATATATACGTTTGTGTATTAAATGTATTGGTGTGAAATTTAGGAAAAGGTTTTTAATGTCGTAAACAATAAAATGAACACGACAATCAAATACACAATTTTTTAAAAAATAGCATAGAGTTGGCAAACTTAGGTGAGCGCAGCGCTCACCCACTATCAAGAACATGATTTTCAAGAGCGCAATCAACGACCGGTTAATACGCTATTAGCTAGATTTAAATTATTTATATTGTTCTATAAGCATTACTCAATAAATATTTAGAAAATATGCTTTTAGTTTCTTGAGAAACTAAACCAAGAACAATCGATTTCACAAACCGACCTTACCAATATTGTCCAACCATTCCACGACACTACTGGAGGGTTAAATGTAACTTAAGCAGTTTTAAAATACACGTAATTTCAACTGTTGGATTGATTCAACTTTCTTTGAACTGGAATTTCTAGGAACAAATTTTACTAATATGCGTGAATCGGTTTCTCACTTTACAGAATGAAAGTTTAACCAGACATAAGAAAAATGTATGTTTGAATGTTAGACGATTTGTTCATGTTCAATTTGAAAATTTCGTACTTAATAGTAAGAACAAAGTAATACGTTCCTATGTAATTCTAAGTTACAAATGATTCGGAAAAGTTTAGCAGCCACTGGGAAAACTGATCCCTGGATATTTTACTTCGTCATAGATCACCACAATAAAACCACAACAATTCTCGATACAGTGTTTGCTAAATGGTCAAGCTTACGTTAGAGCGATATTCTCATTTTAACATTATATATTGAGTTTTGTAACTTATGGTTATTATGAATGTGTTTTGGCATTTACAATTCAAAGTTTAAACAACGCCAACGAACGTAAATGTATTTTACGTTTATAAAATGCGTCTGGAGGAGATTAGGAGAAACAAAACGCTAACTAGTTAAATTTATTCTTCACTGCAAAGGAAACTCAATTCTCTCAGTTGGGACACCATGAATAACCTTGCGCTCCCTTTTTACATTTCGGAAACTCCCCTGACCTAGCAGAAAGCACAAATGATCCTTCTCTC
Organism: Lepisma saccharinum; assembly: GCA_022664845.1. Classification (NCBI taxonomy): domain Eukaryota; kingdom Metazoa; phylum Arthropoda; class Insecta; order Zygentoma; family Lepismatidae; genus Lepisma; species Lepisma saccharinum. The sequence goes on along the minus strand of JAGDQP010007632.1, from coordinate 57,796 downwards.
TCTCATCATCACCGTCCTCGCTTCTTCATTCCTCTGAGAAATTTATCACGATCCAAGCTCATGAGCTGCTAACAGGAATTCTGGATATTTCTGGATTGTGCTTTATAGATGGGGAGAGGAGTGAAGGAATAATTCGATGGAGAGCAGGATGTGGAATATGAGAGGATTTTCCCTCAAGTGGAACGAGGTGTGCTCGCGGCGTGTTCAAAGAGGCTTATCGGGAATGGTGAGAGTTGTGAGATAGAGATAGAGAGAGAGAGAGAGAAAGCGTTTCTGATCTTGAGTTCCTCAAAAATACAAGCAAAATTCGGTGCTATTTCTTTGAAATACTGAGAGAAGTTCTGTGGCAATACTTAAACTTCAAACTTGCCTTTCAAGTAGCCAAAATTATGTGAGCGTGGTTTCACAAAGTATGAAAATACAAAATAACCCGGATTCACGTAAATGAATTTGATGAGCTCAACAAGATTCTGTAAAGATTTTTATCTACAAGGCAAAGGCAAGTGACGTATGTTCATCTTAGGCTCATTATTTCCACTGGACGTCTGGAAAATGTAAAAGAATTATATATCAAATGAAACCGTAGGATTAACATTAAATGAAACCCAGATGACCTGCTTATCCGTTGAAACTTTATGCATTGTCTATTTTCCAGCAAATCTCTCCATATAGGGTAAATTTCTCTAACCAAGTACATTCGGCAAGTTTCTCTTCAGGACTTGTTAACAATTGATTAACATGCAAAGTTCTCCGCGCCCCAATGTGTATTGTACTAATTTTAGAGGCTCATACCGGTAATTTGCATATTTATGAGCCTTCATAATCGGAATACTATCGTAAACTGCTATTATGCTAGGAATCAAAATTGCTATTTTCTTTAGATGGAACTGCACATGAATGTGTGTATATGCAAAACAATTTGGATCAAGTACTGCTTCTCTGATACATGTTACACACACCGTCCACCATATTGGATTCAAGCTATTTTTTCAAATGGTAATAGGTGCAACCGATACATCAAATTCATGTAAAAGTCTCGTATAAATTTACTGCTATACAAGTTTTACAGTATCTCTAACCGTTCGCAAGTTATTGAATATAATAGAACATCTATAACATTAAGTTGCTTCGTAAAAATTATGAGATCAGTTGTGAGTTTATTGACGTTTGACGTCATTGCGGTGTTGCCAGACGTGTTGGTCATGCGAGTTTGCCACATCTGTTGAGCTTGTGATATGAGGATATCTGTTGAGCTGGTGAGTCGTTGTTACAATGTAAGTCACGTTAGCGATTGCAAAATAGGATGGCGGGTATGAGACATGATGTTCGATGTATAGGTATTTTAAAACTTCCACTTTATGGGTGCGTCCTTGAAAGCTTTACTAAGTCCCACTGTACGATTAGGAAGCTGTGAGGAAAGAATGAATAAGATATTTGAAAAATATTATTGCCTTTGATGGGTGAATGAAAATGGCGCCTTCTATGGGTGCGCCCCTGATAGCTTTAGTGGACCTTACGCGTTTGGATGCGCCCCTTTCATGAGTGGAAAAATTGTAATGTGATAAAGGTTAAGAAATTTGAAAACAATTATTACCTTTTATCGGTGTTAGATTAATAGCACAATTTCCTTCTCCGGACAATGAGGTAATCCGACTTGTTTTATAACGGATTGAAGAGGACTTATTGAAGATAATGGGAGTATACTCTAAGTATAGAAATTAAATTAAAAGAAAATATAGGTTTTCAAAAAAGCTCACCTTAATTTTGAATTCCTGGGGAAGAATGTAGGATTATTTTATTTTATTTATTTGAAAAAAATCTGTGTATGCGGAGAGAGCAGCGAACATAAATATAGAAATGAGACTAACTGATTCTCTGGAGACGAATCGATTTTTTTTTGTTTGTTTGTTTTAACGTTAAACAGATAAGAGTATTATCGTCATAGTCCTTACTCTGTGTACAGTGTCTAAGTGCGTCACTTGTTCTGAATCAAAGTTTATGATTTGAACTTTCCTTATAGAGAAGATAATAAGAGCGTGTATGATGGCCACAGTGTACTAGTCACTTGTGATACTAGATTGGTTATCTGTTAAAGAAGGGAAAATTCATTGATTATCAGTAGTGTACGTTAGTCTCTAATGTGTATTTTGTTCAGATAAATTAAACTTTTGTTTGATATTTTTCCAGTGATTTAATTATTTTTGTTTGGTCATCCTCTGACATTTGAAAGCATCTATCTGATATTGGAGTGACAGTGTAATTCAAAGTTTGATGCTCATGAGGTCTGAATGTTCAAATATTGTTGCAAGACAAATAAAACATTTGCATTTCATCAGAGTCATAAGGAAGAAAATCATAGTGAACTCTTTGCTTGATGAGTTCAGAATGTTCAAATCTTGTTGGAAGATTAACATGTTCAAATGTCTCCTTCTCAGCGAGAACCCCCATTCCCCCTAAGATGGACCCTGTAGTGTGTAGACTATTAGTAATAGTTTTTTTTTTGTTTGTTTGATTAAACTTTGTGAACTGTCTTTTCTGACATAGTATATCTCAGATCATGCCTCATCATTTGAAGTTTCGTTTTACAGAAAATAATACCACGTGATTCTGGTGATTTCAAGCAGAGGACCATCCCGGTGAATCAAGTGGATGTCGGCCAAGACGCTCAAGATAACGAAGATGGAAGTGCACTTCGCGACCAAGGAACTAGAAGACAAGGAGGAAGAAACCGAAGAAGACGTCGCCGTCGGAGTCCACGTCGATCGTCGTCCAGCCGGTCTCCTGATCACAAGTGTGGATGCCCGAAGTCGAGGGAACAGCCTTGTCCGGGTCAAACAGAGCCATCCAGAAGTTCAGGGACGAGAGGGCACAATTCTCGTATGCCCCCTCATCCGAGTTTACTCAGTCAAAAACTAGTAGGCGCGTCTACCTCCAGGGTCAAGAGTGTAGACGACCGTTCACAGATGACAACCAACAATTTTGAGGTTCAGGATCAACAACGTGCTACAGATGTCCAAGCTTGTAAGGCAGTTGACACCACATTGTTGTCGCACAGTGATTGCGGACCTACACCTGGTATTTATTCCATCAACTTCACATCCCTTGAGTATACGATGTGGGATTACTGCACTGATGAGGAGGAAGTTGACGTGCCGGTGCCGCCCATCCAGACCAATGATGTTACGTCGTATTCTAGTGACGTAAGCTTGCATGTCCTGCAGCGCGAAGTGACTGCTCTGTTAGATAGTGGGGCCGAAGTATTCTTGTGTTAGTACGTCGTATGGAAAGCAGTTAGTTTGATCATATCACATCCTAAATTGAAACCAGAAATCAACATCATACTCATTGATTACACGGAAACTCGCAAGAAGCATGTCAAAGGAGAAGTCATACTCCCTCTTACATGGAATGGGGTAGAGATCTATTGGCAGTTCTAAGTTGTCGACGGCCTGTCGCATGATATACTCTTGGGTCGTGATTTTCTCAACACGTATCATATCCAGCTAGACTTCGAGGAAGGGTTAGTTACGATGAGACGTGACGGAGTTGAGACCAATGTGTCAATGGTGAACTCCCCCTCCCCCCGATGAGGAACGTGGTCCAAAGGAGGAAGTGGCGTCGGTGACTCGATCTCCCAATGTCCTGGATTGTCAAAACACTCCCAATGAAGAAGGTTTGGCGTGTGAGTGTTTAAGAGAGGAGGCAAGTGGTTACTGTGAAGACTTCAGGGAACGTGCATGCTCCTGTGACAAGCATGGTATCAAGGACAGCATCGCGGAATGGACCAAGGCGATCAAGGAATATTCGATGATATATGAGATGACCCGTTGTGACCAAACCAAGGAAAGTGCGTTAAAGTGTATTATGGTAGCCCAAGTAAAAGATGTTGCGATGATCGACGAGATGTACGAGAGAGAATTGGGAGAACTTCAGTGTAGAGATTGCGTACAAACTGAACGGAAGATATTAAAGAGTGAAAAGTATGTGACTGGACCGGGGATCGAACCTGGGACCTTTGGGTAACCGTCCCAATGCGCTACCGGAAGAGTTCCCGAGCGAGTCAGAATCCCGCAGCAGATGTTGGGTATGCTACTCCTGATGATATTTGGAAAGTGGCGAACGGCGTGAAAGCTGAAGTTAGTATGAAAAATAGACTGTACGAAATCTTATTGAAACATTCAACGTGCGCGTCGAACGTATCGAAGATCTATTTGCCAAGTTTCACAACATCAAGTTTTGTACGAGCCTCGACTTGGTGAGTTCCTACTCCCAAGTCCCTTTGGATTCGAGCTGCCAAGAGCTGGTTGCATTTGCGTATGAACGTCAGATGTTTGCCTTTCAATCCGTCCCCTTTGGTTACCGGAATGGGGGCGCAGCTCTCATGTTTGCTCTCCAAAATGTTTTAGGAGAAGATTTGATGGATCGTATGATTATTTATATTGATGACATTTTGATTCCCGGCAAGATGAGTGAAGATCATTTGAAAATATTAGACCTAGTCTTGGAAAAGTTGCTCCATGCCAATATGACCATCAACCCGTTTCGGACGCGTATGTGACGGTCAGGTGTGATGCCCGGTCACAGTTCCATAAACTACTTTGGGTTAGAACAGGAATAGTGATTCCTTATACTAGTGACAAGTTCCGCTGAACGATCTGTGACAGTCACCGGAACTTGTATTCCTCGACTATGGCTTTTTTACCGAACGCATGAACTTTGCTCGCGTGCCGTTTGTTGTTGGAGTGGCACAAGAGTAGTTGCAAAGAAGACAATGGAGTGAAGTGAGTGGCCTCATTGTTATGCATCTTAAAATATAATATTTACGACGGAAATGGACCAAAATCTGCGCTAGTTGATGTGCCTACATACGACGTGTGATGTAAGGAGACATATCCTGGGAAGCAGATACACAATCTGTAAGTGTGTTCCATGTTGTTTTATTTATCAGTTGTGGCTAGTGTTGCAGTTGGCATAATGTTTTCTGTTGAAAGTTTATGGTTGCTTTATGAAGCATATTCCTGCAATGTCGATAAGCGTATTGACATTATAGTATGAAGTCAAATCGCCTCAGTGCCTGAACTGCGTTATTATAATTAATCTATATCTTTATATTAGCTGCAGACGTCAGTATAAAATAATATAAAGACAGTGCATGTGGCGGATGCATTGGTCAGCCCGTGACCCGTCGTAATAGTAAAATGGACGTGAACAAAGAAATAAATAATCCACTGTGCCTGTGTTACGTCTACCCGTAGTTTTATGTTGGATGTCACCGTAGGCGTATATGTTTTGAAATTTTATTGCCGATTATTCGTGTGACTGAGCTGGCACAGAAAATAAATATAAACTATTGCGACCGTCCCATATTTTCATGTGCGTGGTAACGTCAGAGACAGCATTTTGTAGTGTTTGCCATGTTGTCGTATACGTTTATGTAGAGCTAGATAGGGAACAATTGAGCATAATTGTGATACCTATATGTGATCATAAAGTCGGGTTAAGGTTGTGTAAAAGCCTTATGTGTCATGTGACAATTCACAAAGGATCCTAATCTTGAGGTATATAGCTCATGAGTGTGGTATGTATGTACGATATCAATATTATTGTCGTAGTCTCAGAGTGTTAAGCGACGCGTATCCACAGATAGAAGTCAATTTATGTAAGTACATGCCAGTTTTTGTAATTGTGTGTCCGGATGGAGGGTACCGAAATATTCATATGCTAGCGACAGATGGTGATAATAAGTATATAACCGCAGGTTGTAACGAAAAATTCGGATGTGCACATTTTTAGCATAACTCGTGTGCCCAACGAATGCACACAACACATTGAATCCCTGGATTTAAAAAATCACTGTATTTGCTCAGAAACGGCGGCAAAACGGGAAATCAACATGTCTTCGTACTCTATGAACGTAGAGTCATCAGTTGAGGTCGTTTCATTCGTAAAACAACTAAAATTAGGTTGTATATTTCTCGTGTTACTCTTATTTTTACCTGTATTGCAATAATTCGTAGTGTCCTGCATCTGTACGTTCTTCTCATTAGTATATCATGATATTGTGGTCTTGGTTGTGATCAAGCCAAAATCTACCCAGCCTATTTGATAGTTTTTTTCTCCGTAATTTCGACTGTTCACCACGAATGTGGTATTAGCGTCCGAGTATTGAGTAGTTGACATTTGTTACTACATTTTCGTAATTTATTGCCTGTTGATGCGTACCTTGAACGCGGTGAGAATCAGCGAATATATATAATCCGGTGTGAATACATCGAATTCGACCTAAGGCAATAATATAAGGTTAAGTAAAATCTAAAATACTGCAGCATTCCATAATTTACATAATTTATAATATGTTTTTATGTGTATATTGTTGTTTGTTGTGTCTCATTTCATATGTAACCTATCGAATTGTGCGTGTAAGGGCAAAAACATAGATACAAGCCCTTCGATAGTATAACAGGTTGGTAAATTTGTATTGCTCGTGTCAATTGGTTCATATTTGCTTTGCGAGACAAACCAATTAAAGAAACTTTTATATTGTTCAATAATATGTTCTACAGGTTCCATTGAAAGAATTTGTTCGTTGTATATGAAATCTGTATTAATTGTTCCATATTATTAAAAAGTAACGTCTGCTACTGGAAGTTCCGAGATATATTGCGTTGCTTTGTAAGTCGTTTGTTAATAAATAAATATCATAAACAGTACTAGGTTGCGCGAGTCGAGTTTTTGTTCTCACTCTGAATATTATTGATAATAGTAACTGTTCGCATGCGTACTGCCCAAGGCCCAGCATCGGAGTATTAAATCAATTATCAGCTCTAACAGTTCTTGTAAACGAAAATCAGTTGCAATTTTATTCCCGTGCTCCGCATTTCAAACATCTGCTTCCGACTCCTTCTATGCTTAACCCACCTCGATACGCGGCGCCCTCAACAGGGAAGTGTGTGAACTCCAGAACCGTCCCAACTTCACATCAATGATGTGTTCTTGATCGTCTTGTTAACGCCCATTGACTTTCTTTGTCTTTCCCAACCAACACTTTTAATTCCACCGCACGCGACTCGCTGAGTTTCTTCCCTCATTCTTTAGAATTAAACGTCTACTAAGAGAAGTCACTATTCGATTGTTGATGATCGCTTTATGAGATAAAATTTGGATAGACGAAATTTGAACCCATATTACTTGGTTTTATTGAAATGTTCACCACTTTACCACTGGACCATCATGCCAACTAAAATTATCGGTAAAATATTAACAAATCTTGCGGAGTCAAGAGTATTCGCTTGGCATGCGAAAGGTGAGTGGCTTGCTTCCTGGTAAATGATGAACTTTTTTTCTCCTTTTTTCTGTAGTACATCTGCTGATTTTATGTGTTGCAGTATTCTTTTGACATGCAAAGTTAATGTTGATATTGTATATCATTTTTGTGCATTCATTAGTATTCTTCTTTTGCTTCATTTTTTTAACATCTTGTTACATAGCTTGTCCACATGCAGAAGCGCAACGAAAATGATCGGACCTGCCTGCAAAAGGATAAAATGAACCACCTCAAACAATAACTTGAAGTATATTGTAGCCTAAAAAGTGTAAATTTAATGCATTAAATTATCGATGAACTATGGGGATTACTGAAAAGTTTTTAGGGAAATTAATTACTTATAGATTTTATAAAAAGAGTCAAACAGAACTTAAAGAACTTAAATTCAGTTTCAAGGAATACACACTTTTCTTGTGGCGAGAGTGTTTCTTGTATTTAGATAACAGTACTTATACAACTCTAAAGTATCTGGATATCGGAGTGGCTGTAAGGTTAGCACACACGTTTTTACTAGTTCAATTCTCGCGGGGTCTATTGAACAAAGTTGTTCGGTATATACTTTGCCAAGAACCTTAAGTCTCATCCTTAGAATCTTGTTCAATCATTGTTGTGTTTGTAATAGTTTTAACAAAAATACCAAAATATTGGTAATAGTTGTTAATGGTAGTAGTAGTAGTTGTTGTTGTTGTTGAATTTGTTGTTTCTGTGGTAGTATTACAACTATTAGTGTTGATAATATGTTGCTCACCCCGCACCAACAGGTGGGTATGCAATTACTATATTATTATTTTTCATTCAGGTTACCGTTCTATTCAAGGAAGAATTGTCCGCTATTAGGATCTGTCAGGTATTTAGAAAGGCATATTGAATCTTCTTAAACGGCCATAAGCAATTAAAATAAGAAAATGACGCGACGTACAAATTACTACGTACTTATTGATTACTATGTAATTTTATCTATCTTACTGTAAACTCGTTCTAGCAAGTCAACTCTCTGCAACAGTGTTAAAGTTCTTTTTAACAAATATATTCTTGTTTCCACTTGAGTTTCATTACTTGTTTCCCCATTGTTACTGACTCGAAGAACACATAGATTGATATGATGGAAAATGTATACTTCTATATATTTCCTGAAAGAACCTAGTGAGTGAAATTGTGCACCAAGAATATCAACTTTGCAAATCCAACCTTTTCGGAATGGTAGAATAAATAATCTTGGATAAACTTACACTAATTGCAGCACTTCATGAATTAGCCTGCATTGAGGAGTAGCTAGTGTAGCCTCCTTAGCGTATTCGAGCTGCCACTAGCATGGCAGGTAGACGTGCCAAAAGAAGTCTCTGATGTGTCTTCAAGGCTTAGCAATCTACGAAAAGCGTGCATGCGGAACTTATTAGAGTGGTGCGCGATTTAACAGAGTTCTTGTGGAGGAAGAGTGATTAAAAGTATGATGAAGTATAACACTGCGAACAATAGTATTTAATACAATAGTTAGTTTGGTTTAAGAGAAAAAGTTAACAAGAGTGGAATAATGCATAATACATTGCGCATAATCTTGAGTCTTGTAGTAAACAAAATTCCTTCCAGCGTAGAAGTGCATATACGGATAAGAGAACAGTTCAATTTAGACAACGAAGACGGACAATTCTGCTATATCAATAGAATAGGAATTTATAAAGAAAATGTTGTGCATTAAATGAAGTACAGCAGAATTGTGCGAACGTATCCTGGAAGAGTAAATTGGGTAAATTTCTTTCATTGACACAAACAATCAGTTATATATTTGTAAGTTAACCATAGAATTCGCGGCCCTAGTGTATACTTCTGTGAAAGTACACACTGTGCCTTCAGAACTGCCCAACACCGAATTAGCTCAGGAATTAAACAAGTTTGGAACAATAGTGTCCATAAAAGATGAACAATTTAATCAGAAACATTTTTACATATGTCGAAGTGGGAAAAAATTGTGTAAATCAAACTGTTAAAACCCATTCCAAGTTACAAAATAGTAAAATGTCTAATGCTATTTATGGTTTTTAACAGCCTCCCACTTGCTTTGTGTGTGACGACACCAGCTCCTCATCTACCTGCCCCTCTTGATTATTCTGAAAAGGCCCTTCAGGCTCAAAGCGCGTCCATCTCCCGGCGAAACACTCATGTTTTGGACGAATGACTTTGAATCTAGCACGAAATGGACAGGTTGACATCGGAAGCTATAGTTTGTTCCCCTTACTGAGAGTGGTTCTGACGGAAAACAAAGTAGTGCCTTTTTTTGTTGGCAAAACAAAGTGCGCATATTTCAAATGAACAAAATCCTATCATTTCAAAATAAAAATGCTCCCCGAGTTCTCTGGGGAGAAAACAACAGTGAGTACACATAGTGACACCACACCCGAAGACATCTTGCAGTACAAGGTAAGTGCACATTTTAGTAACACTGAAGAACAGCAGCAAGTTAAAGGGGACCTGAATATAGATATCAAAGTTCTGAGGCACATATGAGAAATCCTCAAAATGTTAGTTTAAGAAGTAATTTTGGTGCGAAATAGAGGTCGATATCGATCAAGAACATAGCCGACAGGAACCTTTCCAACAGTGTTACAGTCACCAATTGCCTCATAGAGAATATTCATTTCAAGAAACAGGAAATAAGAGTGACAAATCCGTATTGAAAAGAGTATTGACTGCCTCTTTAGATGAAGAAAATTTCCAGGTAGTAGTTTTTGTACCAGAGCAAAAAAGTCTGATCGACAATTAAACGCAAAGAGAGAAATAAAAGAATACCCTGATTCCAATAAACAGTAAACATAAAACATAACATAAACGCACGGTTAAGGCAGCCAAACCTTTGTTTATACAAAGTTGTGGTTTCGACAGCCTTAAAATGACTGCACATTTGTAGTGTTTTGATCAATTATAAATCTTGCCACATAGTTAATTAAACCAGAGAGTCTCATCAAAATGTAATGCAAAACTATCGAGTATTCACTTGTATCATTCATACATACACTACCCCGAAGAAGCTTCAATATTTAAATTTCCTTTGTCAAAGGGATATTCACATCATCCTTTTAGAAGAAGTCAAAATTTTGGACCCAATTTTTTTCGTAGATACAAAATATATCGTTTCCTGCCGATATCCGGAACCGGACCACCCATTCTCACAAGACTTAATTTGCCTTTTGAATGAATTCAAAATATTGAAACGGAATGAATCAAAGCTGGTACAAATGGGGGTGGAGAAAGCACCCAACGTAACGTTTTGTTTTAAATAAGTGTAGTAGCCACCTTACATTTGCAGAACAACATGCACAAAGTAGCAGGAGTCTTCAAAGCATTGTTGGAAGAAGCAGATAGTTCGCTTCATTATACTATTCCCCAGTCTTGGGAGAATTAGTAGAAATTTTCCATCTCAATGACTTGTATAGACATCTACATAAAATAGGCACCGGACACTCAGTTTTAAATGATCTAGTAGTAGTCACATCGATAGAATGTAAATCTCGAGAAAATTAATATCCCACTACCACATCATAGAAACAGTTCCCATACCTGTAAGTGACCACCTCGGTTGTGTTGGTGTCTGTGGACCTCTCTGCATTTCAAATCCTAAGATCAGACAGGTGGATCAGCTATTAGAAAAATAATTTGCATTTGTAAAGAACATAGTTTTAATGTTATAGAATATTACACGAGACAATATAATTTTTATTCATCCATCTTTTACGATGGCATAAAAGAATATTTATTCGGCATAAATATATAAAGTTTATAAACGAAATAAAAGCTGCGTTGTGAAAAATTTCGAGACGTACACAGTATATACCGTTTTTAGAGAAACCATATATACGTCATATAAAGTAAAGAAACAGACCCTTGAGACCGAAAGCGGTCTCTTAATTACGAAAGAGTGTAAAAAACGAGGTGCAAACTACTTAAAATGAAGTAACAAAGCCTGAGGGAAAAAACATAACAGGAAACGAAGTTGTATCTGTTTTTGTTACTCATTTTTCCTCCTTTTATTAGGACCCAGGAAAAAGAGTGGATGCTTCAAGCCTTTTCCCCCTCTCTGCCTCGTTTATCATAGGAACAACCAGTAGAACCTGATCGCTCGATAACAGTAGCAGAAATTACTCACATCTTTCATACAGGCAACATAAAATCATCAGATGGGAATTATAGCCTTGGCTTAGTCTTTTATCGGAAATTTGATGACCTTCCCATTCCTTTTTTACCGAAATGTTGAATTAAATCAGAAACACAAATTACATCTTTAGCACAATGTTATGTACGGAAAGTGAGAACAGAAATTGTGATTCATTTAGACCCCATTATCGTAACAAATGCAGACATAAAAGTACTAGAAAAGTTAATAAGTAATAGATAAAATACACCTATTGAAACCTTAATTAGTCCAAATGAAGTCGAGGCTGAAACCAACGTATTTAAGTACAACAAATATCCGGGACTTCTTTTCTAAAATCAGACAGAGGACTCTCATGCCATATTTAGCGCAAATTTTCAAAACGTACACGATGCGGTACCTCTTTTGTAGTTGCAATAAGCCATATACAATTTTGGATTTGACCCAAAATAATGGGAATGATATCAGTCCCGTAGACCAGCCCTAACGCCTTTTTAAAAGTACAGGACACTCTCACGAGAAATATGAAATTACAAAAAGTTCTCCAGCAGAGCGATCCTTCCGCTTAAATTTTATTTACCTTAATTAAGTTTAACCCTTCTCATATTTTCACTGCAGAGTAACAAAACGGCTGTACAGACATATCACCGACAGTTTTAAGTACAATCGTATGTTGACGATGTGATTATTTGTCATCTCTAAAATTTGTACAAGAATAGAGAAAATAAAAGTGTATGAAGCACACCAGGAGCTGGACTTAATCGAACTAAAACAAAAATCTTGATTTTGAACTCTAAGACGAACCTCGTTATTTTAAAAAGGTAGAGGAGATATGAATTTAAGAGGATATTGCGATAGAGATAGGGAAACAGGGGTTCTTTCAGAACACGATATCTCTTAAAGTAATTACCGTATATTAATCAGCTTTGGATGGATTAATCAGAAAGAATCAACCTACACATGACTTTCTCCATTTTTTTCCTCTTGCTAAACTTTAGAAGATATTAGATCCTAAATATGGCAATATTTGAAAGAGTTGTTCCGCTTGTCCCAAGTGGTTAAACGAAAAAAAATCGCAGTCATTTTTTTCTTACATCCTTTGTGAATAAGTCTTCTTGATAATGATTCTCATTGATTGCTTCTGCTTAGCACAATCTAGCCTCGAACCTTAATCTGTATTTTATTAAATCATGAAATTTTATGTGAAATTGTTTTAAAAATATCCGCTGATATTTTGACGTTTGTCGTACAGATGGCTCCGACCAGCTTTTAGGAAAAAAAAATTGTTTGGAGGGAATTTACTGTCGAGCAGCGGGAGGTCCGACCACCGCAAGATTCAGCGTGATGACAAGAGAGTGGAAAGGGGGAGGAATGTGTTTATGGCAAGGTCTTTCCTGAAACCTGTGGGAAAATCCTTGCTAATGACTTATTTCGGACTCATTCAATTCGCTTTGAAAATCTTACTTAGAGTCAGAGTGCTTTTACGTACGCATGATAGCGGGGCGAGAGCGGCACGGACAACTCTCGCGTGGTTTCATTGAAAGCTAATCTTCTTGCTGAATCATAATAATGTTGATATGAATGTTTATAGAGTTGTAAACAAGAAGTTATTTCTTTGTTATGAAGATGTATTGTCATTTAAAAGAATAATTACTGATAAACATTTTTCAAGAAATTGTAGTAGTTTCACGTCGAAATTTTGAAAGTTAATCATATTCCCGTTTCTCGTATATCTACGGAATTAATAAACGGCTATTTGTTCTGTTTTTTGTACAAGCAGAAAACATTACACACTCTAAAACAACTAAAGTAGGCAGGACGCAGCGGAACTGTGTTTCGGCAAATCAGTTTGAAGACAGAGTACATTTCCTTTACTCATTTTCCGTTATACATTTTATTTACTCGACATTGTATTAATGATAATGATGATGATAGGTGTTCTGACGATCTTTGAACCGAATATTCCTGGACAAGGTGAACCCATGGTGGTTCGCTATTGACTTCCATGGGATGATGACGTCCTGAGGACGGGACCTACAGTTTAACGTGGGATTCGAACCACTCGTGTGCCCACCGGGAATCGAACCCGGGACATCATGATTACAAAAGTACGAGAAGCGATAGACAGACGGAAATAATTTAAAAAAATTCCCTTTATCTTGCCTCAATTGTGATGGGATGAATTGGTGGAATGAAGAGAGTGGGAGGAAACGGGAGAACCCCAAGAAAACCCACGCACACGGTGTTTGTCCACCACAAAGCCCACATGGCATAAGCAGGGATCGATACGATGACCCCCTAGCACCAGAGTTGAGCGCTCTACCAACTGAGCCACCGTGGCCCCTGATGTACACGTGTGTTTAAATGATAAATAATAACAACAAATGTACAACCGCAAACTATAAAAATGCAGGACTTAACAATAAAGAAGTTAGATGTTATGATTTTCCCAAAAATGAACATATGAGGAAGGAGTGGATTATGGTATGTAAAAGAAAACGGACAAATTCAACGCAAATAGCGCTAAAATTTATTCCGTACACTTCTTTCCAGAAGACTATGAAAGAGATACGGTCTGTCATGAACTATTAAATTGATCTTTAAAAGTTATGAGCATTCCATCTGTGTAAATGCCCAACCGGCATGGAGACCATCTAACTGTTAGATGCGAAACTGCAAATAAGGTACGTCTGTGTTACCAGCAACTTAGAAATATATTTAGTACAGGATCGTTTGTTCTGCGTATCTTGTCGTTTGAAATACATATGTACGAAGGAAATATATTGAAATATGAATTTATTTAAACATAAACTTTATTATAATATAATAAAAGCTGAATGATAATGAGTGGAGCTTGGAGCTATGATGGCGTGCTCGTACAGCAATTGGAAGGTACTGGGTTCAAATTATGGAACCGGCGGTCCTAAATGAAGTTTGTCTGCCCTACATGCAAATTTCGGGATGGTGCTTTATCCCAAGGGCCATTTACGAAATTTACACCTTGGACATATAGTAATAAAGTTAAAAATTGTATTAACATATCTCTTCAACAAATTTATATTGTCCAATAGGGCCACACATGTCGGTTCAAACATACAGTTTTCTGGTTGTGTTATGTGCAGTAGCTGAGTAACAATGAGATTGGAAAGTTATCCGTGTAATTCTTCCCTCTTTAAAAGAAAAAAAAATCCCTTTCGGTAGGGCTACAGGCTGAGGTAGGTCTCGAAGTTTTTTTTATTTTCAAAAGTTCAAATATCGCGTTATATGAGAGCTATCGAGAAACTATTTATTGTTTTGTAGATTATTCATCAAGAGCTGTTCAACGATACCTCACAAGACACACACACACACACACACACACATATATATATATATATATATATATATATATATATATACATACTCGCTTTATTTCGCTTGTAGCGCTGCCCCCAGACCCCCGTAGGGGGTTCGCCCCCAAACTTCAGTGCTTTTGAGAGGATGCTCCTCCTCTATCTTAACCAGAATCTCACTGCAGCACTACACCACAATGGTATGCATCTGTACCCTCTCACGGGGGGCTGCGCTCCCAAAAGGAAGGTTTGCCCCATTTATTGTAACCTACTCTTGGTCATACACCTTCAAAGAAAATTTCGTTTCTCTACCTTCAATGATTTGGAAATTGGGTTTTTGGGGCGGCCATTTTGGATCCAAGTTGACGACTTTTTGAAAGTTTCCTTATATTGTCGTGACCTACTTGTGATGGTACAACTTCAAGTAAAATTTCATTTATCCAGCTCAAACGGGGTGGAAAATGGGGTTTTGGGCGGTCATTTTGGATCCAAGATGACTACTTTTCCCAAATGTTGTAATATTTCCCTAAACTACTCGTCATAATGCACCTTTATGCCAAATTTCGTATCTCTAGCTCAAACGGTGTGGAAAATGTTTTTAGGTTCGCCATTTTGGATCCAAGATGGCGTCTTTGGATACATCATGTAATATTTTAGTAACATACAAATGATAATGTATAGTGTTACCAAATTTGATATTTCTAGCTGCAGAAGTTTAGTCTGTCTATTCTATACAACAATGTTTTCAGCGGCCAGTTTGAATCCAAGATGGAGACTTTTTCACAATTTCGTAATATTTTCTTGAACTACTAGTGACAATACACCTTTATGTCAAAATTTCGTATTTCTAGCTCAAACGATATGGAAAATAGATTTCTTACTTCCGCCATTTTGGATCCAAGATGGAGTATTTGAACTCATTAGGCAACATTTTCGTAATCAAAAGGTGATGATGTACCTTTATGCCAAATTTGATTTCAATAGCCCCAGCGATTTAGGCTGTGTATTCTATACAACAATGGGTTCGGCGGCCATTTTGGATCCAAGATGGCGACGATTTTGCTCATTAACGAACTTAACCGAGCTATTAAGCCTAGAAACAACATATAAAAATTTGGTTCAAATATCTTCAAAATTATGGCCGCTAGCGTGTTAATATAGTATATATATATAAATACTTTCATATCGTATCGATCTCAATAGGTATATTTTTCTTCCGAAATCTACCTGAAAAGGGTATAAACCGCCATCTTCTTGCACTTTATTAGCCATATTATTGACCGTCTTTCAACAATGTATAATATACGTCTTATTTTATGCTGAAGCAGGAGTACATTTTTAGCCCGATACGCTTTCAAATCACTGACCGAGGTAGTCGCATGGTCAAAGGAGTTAGACAAACGTCTCCACAGTCGCGAGTTCGAATCCTGCCTTGGAAATGGATGTTAGTGGATTTTTATAAACATTGCACTCGTATAATCGTGACGGACCGAAGTTAAAAGTTACTAAAATGGCCCATACATAAAATTATGACGCTTCAACATGAGTAAAACTCGATGGAGGTTTTCTGCGTTTCTTATTCCACTATTATTATTATTATTATTATTATTAT
>JAGDQP010007632.1:0-40984 GCA_022664845.1 Lepisma saccharinum | reverse complement strand
TAAGAAAGCAAAGGAAAAACGGTCACCTAGTCCTTCGATTTTTTCAGTCTTCCTCAAAATTATTGTCAACAACAAACGGAAGAGCTGCAACTGTTTTTGGTTCATCTTACTTTTCTTTCGGGCGGTATATCTTCCTTCGTAAAATAACTGTTCTTCACTGCTGGCGGTGGATCCTTTGTTTTCCTTTAGAGGATGGGAAGGGAGGAAGAAAGTTTTGAAGCTGTCGTGGGGCTCGGTGGGGCTGATGTTTTTATGTTACAAGTTTCCTTCACCCCGTAGTGCTGTGTTCAAGAGTGGACCTTACCCATCACAATCACTTAGTAAGAAAGCACTTCCGCAGAGAGAGGGAAATTTCCATGCATAGGGAATTTCTGGGAATTTGAATTACAACTGCGCCATCTCTTTTCCAAATATTGAATTAGGTGATAAATCGTGTGAGAGCTAAATCGCAAAACTGCTTTCCCTGATATATCCTCTTAAGAGTTGATTTGGACACCAAATCTCCGAAAATCATGTTTACATATTTACAATCAGCGGATGCAAGGAACGCGAGATTTCATGTATCTTCACAAAACTAGAACATTGGATCCATTTTCCACAGTCTTATTTTTAAAACAATATGCCTTTAGTAGGTTGTGGTACGTGACCCAGGATTTTACCTCTCCCCAAATATAATACGGCAAATAAAAGTGCAGCGATGGTTTTCCTTGGTTTAGACAACCCATTAGAGTGTCTTATCATACAACCCTCTTACCCCTTGATCGAAGGGGGTTAAATATGGAAGACCCAGAAACTCATGCTTACAGCTTTAACATAAACAGAATTTCAATACTATGTCAGCTTCTGTATTCACTAACGGACGCTATTTTACAGGTCTGATTCGTGTAATGGACTTTAACTTACCCTTGAATATTTATCCATGGGCAAAAAATACTTGTATCTAAGGGAATTCTTAGTAGATTTGACATATAACACATTAACAACTCTGTCTTATGAATCTATGACAGTAAAGCAATTTTATGGTGAAAACTTATCAAAGAAATTCCAAAGACACTTCAACAGAATGGGAAAAATATGAAAAAATATAATCTCTACCTTCTCATGTATCGCAAACAACAATTTGGTATAAAATCGTACATAACTTGTATTTCAGCCCAGAGCGTTTGTCTCGGTGTTGTATCATCAATAACAATAATTTCAAAAAATGTAAGACTCCATACACTAGTGACATTTGTTATCTCAATGTCAGCTCATTGAACCAATACGGGAGTTATATAAAACTTTTGTAGCTCTAATAACACGAAGTTGTACTAGGAACATAAGTTACAATCACTATATAAATCGACCTAGTTACTCTTGTTCCTAAAAATGAAAACAACCTGCATGCTGGCTAACAGGAAAAATCATTTCATTACTATTGAACAGTTCTTATCCCATACATGTAAAAATGTATAAGATAGAGATGGTGAATAGTGAGTCCATAAGCTTGCTTGTAACAAAGGAATAGTGAATACCGGAGAAAACATTTCGCAAGATTGCTGACCGTAATATTATAGAAAAAACTAAAAAGAATGTACATACAAATAAAGAAGCAGTAATTTTGTACATTCTACAACAGTTAATAAAAGAATTTTTCAAATTACATTTCAAATATTTGAATGTGTAATGGGTTTTTCTTCGCTTATATGGTTCTTTGCTTCCTTGAACGATGTCTGCTGCCTCATCAAGCTTTCTTAATATTCTCCCACATGATTCATCCTTTAATTCTGATGTGAATAAGGGCACGAGTGTTGATTTTGCAGCATCTTCGGGAACCACAACGGTGGCTTCATCGGATAATGTATTGTCCTCTAGTGTTTATGCCTTGTTGCCGAGGAATTCAAATGAGGCTTCTTGCCCTCATTGCGGCAAATGTTTTGCAAGTTCAAGACTATTCATGTTGGCAAAACTCATCAGGGTTCTAGTAGAACGAGTATCTCATTCTCTACTGCTCCTGTTCTCCTTCCGGCATCGTCTTCCAGCCTCGTCCACAGCAATTCCAATGCCCTCAAGTCCTCACTATCTGAAACTAAGAAGTTGCTTAGTAGATTAAAGTCTTCTATTCTTCTTCTTCGTCGAGTTCCCAGAGGTGCACGTTCTGCAGTGGCGGATGCTCTCCATGCAGTGATTAGTCAAGCGGTTCGAACAAACGATGTAGATACCTGGATGGACATTTTCTTCTTTCCTTATGCTGTTCTGCGCGTACCACAACAGTCTGATCATGTGACTAATCTCACTACTTGGGTTAAGCAAGGAGTTCGTTGTTGGTTCGACAATCATCGTGATGCCATTCCTTGCCCTTCAACAAAACGACGGAAAACGAGCTCATCTACTGATTCTTTCAACATCAAGATGGTTGAAAACAAGATTGTTGATGGAGATATTCGTGGTGCAGTTCGCTCACTTACCTCCGACGACATAATAATTGCACCAGACGCCAATATCTTGAAAGATTTAAAGAAAAAACATCCACCTCCATCTACTTCTTTCATTTTGCCGGATCGTCTTCCTTCTGCTTCCATAATGTCTCGAGTGTCTGCCTCCGAACTCTTGAAAGCTATCAGCTCTTTCCCTTCTGGATCCGCAGGTGGATTGGATAGTCTTCGTCCTTCGATTGTTAAAGATCTTTTGATGTGTAATGATGTTGGCTTAAAAGATCAACTCATTACTTCTTTATTTGATTTTAATTCTATTATCTCTTCTGGAGAAGTACCTATGGATGTTCGTCCAATTTTCTTTGGCGCCACCTTGATCGTCTTAAGAAAGAATTGTGGAGGAATTCGTCCCATTGCGATCGGTAATGTGTGGCGTCGTCTGACAGCAAAAATTATATGTTTTCGAATTCGTGATTCCGTTAATACTTTTCTATCCCCTCTGAATTAGGAGTATGTGTTCCTTATGGTGTGGAGGCTGCTGTCCATGCCGCTCGTATTTACCTTTCATCTCATCATCCTCGTCCAAAAGCCGTCGTAAAGCTTGATTTTCGTAATGCCTTCAACAAATTAAATCGCGATGCTATGTTTAAGGTGATTCAAAAAGATTTCCCGTTGATTTATCATTATGTTTTTCAGTGTTATTCTCAACCTAGTGATCTCTTTCTGGGTGATGACATCATTTTATCTCAACGTGGAGTCCAACAGGATGATCCCCTCGGTCCTGCTCTTTTTGCAATTACACTACAATCTATTGTGAATTCTATAACAACCGAATTGAGCTTATGGTATTTAGATGATGGCACTATCGCGGACGAGCCAGACCTAGTTCTGTCTACTTTACTTAACATTCGGGATGCATCTTCAGAAATTGGCTTACATCTGAATTTTTCAAAGCGCGAAGTTAGTTTTCTAAATGTTCCGCAAGACCAGAACGATGCTCTTTATTCAAGATTTATGGACTTGGCTCCTGAAATACGATTTATGACTTCTGATTCAGTATATCTACTTGGCTCCGCCATCTACCGAGGCCCTACGCAGTCTACTGATTGAGAAGATTTCTAAGCTTGAATTTTTCTTTTCCCGCTTATCTTTGATTTCAGCACATTCAGCATTCTATCTACTTCGTGCTTTCTTTTCCATCCCCCGATTAATGTACTTTTTACGTTGTTCTCCTTCTTGGCGGGAAAAGTCCTTGTTACAGAGTTACGATTGTGTTTTACAGGCAGGCCTCGAATCGATCCTTTATTGTTCTTTGAGTGGCAAGGCTTGGCTACCCTGCCCGTTCGGTCAGGTGGACTTGGAATTCGTCGGGCCATGGATTTGGCGATTCCGTCCTTTTTAGCGTCTTTCCTTGGCTCTCGTCGTCTCGTTGAGTCTATCCTTCCACTGGGCCTTTGCCTCGACCCGGACGCCTCTATTCAGCAAAATTGTCTACGTTACGTGGATTAAATTCTCTTCATTTGGATGTCAATAGCTCTCAGTCTTCTTGGGACGATCCTATCATCAAACGTACACAATCGCAGTTACTACAATCCGCTACTCGTCTTGAAGATAAAGCCAGGCTACTAGCAGCGTATTCACCTAAGTCCGGTGCTTGGCTCCAAGCTTTGCCTTCTCCTCCTCTTGGCCTACATTTTTCGAATGAAAGCTTCCGGGTTGCTGTTGTCTTACGTTTAGGAGCAGACGTCTGTGTACCTCATCGTTGTCCAGCCTGTGGAGCATTCGTAGATCAACGGGACCTTCACGGTCTCTCCTGTGTCAGGAGTGCTGGTAGACACATGCGTCATTCTAGTGTCAATGATGTCATCCTCAGAGCTCTAGTTTCTGCTAATGTACAATCGGTACGAGGACCATCTGGCTGTAGCCGCTCCGACAGTAAGAGACCTAATGGAATGACACTAGTTCTATGGAAAAGAAGAAACCTCTATTATGGGATTTCACCTGAGCTGATACTTTCGCCATTTCAAATGTTACTCATTCTTCTTTGAAAGCGGGTGGTACTGCTATTCGTAGAGAGGCCGATAAAAATCGAAAATACTCTAATCTACTTGCACAGTATATTTTTGTTGCGATCGCAATTGAATCAAGTGGTACTTGGGGCACGGCAGGCCTTAATTTTATTAAAGAAGTTGTTCGGCGAATACAGATCGTTTTAGGTGATGCTCACGCGACCAAATTTCTAATCCAGCGCCTCAGTATCGCAATTCAGCGAGGGAACGTATCTTCTATTCTTGGTACGTTGGTTCCTGGGAAGGCATAAGATGAGATTTTCCTGCTTTAAAGATGTTTTTTTAAAGATTTTATTCAAATTTTGTTTAAATTCATTTGTTATTTACGACTTTTATTACCAATTGTACTCGTGTATCTGTGATTGACATTAAATATAATAATAATAATAATAAAAGTATCTTTAAAAAAGTAGTGAGACGTTTAAAGCACGTGGTTAGTATACTTCTTATTCCCATATGTACGAGTTCCAATCCATTAACTGACTTAACTTATGGCTTTTCTCTTGCTACGTTTGGACATTCATTTATTGTTATCTACAAATTTGGAAATAGTGTTCAAATTCAGGATAACACAAATTATGGTGGCGTTAATCATCTAATTCGAATGTCAGAGTTCCGGAATATTACGAAATACAACGTGTTGCTGATTCCGGAATTTACTTTATAAGTCCGAACAAAACTATTCGGAACCCACTTTACCAAAAACTGTAGTGCCATCCTTACAAGCCTAGGAGCTGGTTGCGACAGTTTGTAACAATATTTTTACTGATTATCTTAAGAAATTGTAATGAAGTAAAGTCTCATTTATCTTCGTACTAAGAAAACGACTTACATCTAAAAAAAAAACTATTTTAAGAAGAAACAATTACAGAGGACCACCAATTGGGCTCGTCTGCTATAGAGAAATGTTTAAAAGAAAACATCGTCAATAATAATGATTATTATATTTATTCTTATAAGGGTGCCTTTCGAATTTGGACGGCGAAATTACTGGATTCGTTTCTTTCATTTTTCCTGTTTATTTTGTTATTTCGGATATTACGGTGCACTAACTTGTCTAGAAGTCGTTCAATAAACAAATTTCCACGTGCAATTTGGTGTAAACAACTTACAGGAAGAAAGCATTTCTTTCTACAGATCAGCTCTAATACTGAAATTAGTAATACTTACGTATGTTTTAAGCTGGCAGGATGGTGGAATGGTAGCGTGGTCAACTTCTCAGTAATAAAGCTAGCAATCAAGCCGAGTTGTTTGAACACTCTTCAAGCCGAGTTTTTTGAACAAGCAATTGTGATTTCTCTTACAAAACGCTGACTCCTAAATCATGTGAAAGCAAATCCACTGAGTAATCTACGGTAGGAAAGTTTGTTCAAATTACAACAGATGTCACAATAGAGATGAAGAGAATTTACGAATATTGATTGAAAAAGGTACAATAAAACCTATACGCATTAACAGGATAATTAAGAACAGGCTATTGATTGAAGTATTCACTTTTCATGTTATTCTTAGAAAGAAACACTATATCATTTGTTAAGGAGAGAGCTATCAGATAGTAATCAGTGTGGAAATTTCTTTCTTCCTCTATTTATTGATGTTTTCTTATCATGTCTTCTTCTCTTTTTCTATTTCTCTCTTTTTCTCTTAATCACTGCTTCTTCCTCTTACACACAGTCTCTCTCTTTGTGTGTGTATGCCTGTGTTTATTCTACCCGTGCGGATTGTTGGAAACACTAATCATTAGTGTTGTAATTATTGGAACGTTACATTTGCAGTAGGTCGAATCCAGAGTGGCATGTTCGGAACAGATAAAATTTCAGAAATTAGTAGAAACAGGCCTATATTTTAGTTATTTCGAGAGCAGAAATATTTTTTATATTATTTTGGTACAAAACTCGTTTCTACCCTATAATTTATGCTTATACTATTAAATGTGCTTTATTGTGAAACATGTAATAAACATGCAAATTGTTATTTTAAACATTTGTAATGTTCGTTTTGATGCAGTATGGACTTGTAATCTTGACTCTTTCTGTTAGAAATTTATCACAAACATTTTAATTCATTTATTCTCTTTTCAAGTTCGTTTACATTAGTGGTCTGGATTATAAGATATAGAATGCGGTACCTACTGAGATTCCGAAGCAGTACGTTCAATAACCCCACTAATCTGCGACCGAACCACGCACACACAAAGCATGTTTGACTTTGACTTTATCCTACATGTATCTCAAAACTCTCTTGTTCCACTGGAAATCATGAGTAATCTGGTCACCAACTTTCGTCACAATTTTGAAAGTGGTTTAATGGATTTTTAAACTACCCGTCTACATATTCAAATGGACCTAAAGAATATAAAACCCAAGTCACATCTATTTTTGTCTTGGATTTCTGTTATTTGTACTTTATAATGCTAGGTTCTTTTAATATATTTTACTACTTTTACATTCCGTACTTTTACTATTCTCTCTCTTCTTCTTCTTCCTCTTCCTCTCTCTCTCTTCACCTTTAATTTCTCTATCTCTGTCTAAGAGACACCCATCGGTTTCCATTTTTCATTGTGTGTGTGTTTAAATTACTCCCTGCATCTTCTTATGTATATATTTTCATCTCGCTCTTATTCTTTCATTTCACCTGTACTAATCAAGTTACATTTGGAAAAATTCTGGCTTACGTTGTTCGCTGATTTTCGTTACGTTGGAGAGACAGATGGAAAGAGCCAGCGGGTTTTTTTCTACCAGACAGTATTATAGGGTCAGAAAACCTAGCTGGACGGTATTCAGAGTCGTAATTTTTTAATGCAAAGCGTACCAATTATAACAGTAAGGCTTCTGTTACAACTGTTTCCGTAGAATCTTCCAAAGGGTTTTCTGAGGAATGCTTAACTCTCTGTTTGCTCCACAAAAAAAGTCATCGACTACTATGAGCTACTTCTATAACTCACCTGCACGCGCTCAAGTTTCAATATGGATCAGTACTCAGGGCCTCAAAACGCACGGTTGCTTGTATTTCGGGCTGCAAAATGTACGGGTCACAAAATGAACGGTCGCAAAACACACGCCACTAACTGCTTCCTACATGTCTGAGGATATCAGAATCACTTTTGGAAAATAAATATTCATTTATTTCTCCCGGGACGATCATGTTTCTATAATGGCAGCTGGCGTTTTGTGCTCCCGTAGCCATGTACGGAAACCTTAATTTCAAACACTAGAAGAGCAAGAGAGATTAATAAAGATATAGAGACATGAATGTAACTCTTGAAGTGTACTTTGACGATTCGGAAACTCTGTTTCTCAAAAATGAATTCATTTTTCTAAACATTAGGCTGAAATACGAGTAATGGATTGTATAAAATTGGGTATTAAATCACTTTCTCTTTGTGAAGTAGTTGAATATAAGGTTGCAAACTATTGGAAATGTTTGGTGCAACCAACAGTGTGTCTGCATGTAAAAAAAATATGGTGTAAAATCACACTCCTTTTCTTCTACGGGGGTTCAACCTTAGTCTTCGCTGAAAATGCCGGATTTGGGGCTTAAACATCTCGAATAAAATAAAATAAAAATTCTGAAATTTGGTGTTAAGGAAGTTTTTAATGTGCTCAACTAACACTGAAAATTGCAACTTTTATTTGGAAATGGTTTGGTTAGTGCAAGCGGATGTTTTGTGTATATGTAGGTTCATATTACTACACTACTTGAAACGCACAGTTTTAACTCCCATCAACTAGATTTTCGTAACCAAAGCACTTGAAAATAAAGGTTGATATTTTTACTGTGAGTTGGCAAACATACGAGGCTTCTTTGATGCCAAATTTCAGACATTTTCATAGGGACATATTTGGGGTATTTAAGGCCGAAATCCCATATTTTTACGAAGAATCTTTTTTGGACCCAGTAGAAGATAAGGGGGTGATTCAACGCCATGATTTTTTGTATGCAGACACTCTGTAGGTCAAAATGTTACAAAAAAATTGCAGACTTATATTCAACTCCTTCTACCCCAAATTTTAGTATGTCCGATAAAATCTGTTTACACTGACCAAACAACTTCGAAATAAAAGTTGCACTATTTTACTGTAAATTTAGCATATAGAAGGATTCCTTAGCACCAAATTTTAGATTTTTCATCAGTTTTTTTTATTTGTTTTGCAAAATAGGTCAATTGTTATGCATTTTACAAAAAAAAATCTGATTTTGGAGGGCTCCAGAGCCCCTAAATACGTCCCTGGCAAGGAGTGCTCTGGTGTGGGGTATGACGGTACAACTCAGAAGTTTTCGTTTCAGATCGAAAGTTAAGCAGAAATGACTTCTCTTGATCGAAACATATAAAGTACACTTTTGTACACTTCGATCAATATTCCAGCCCTTATTTGGTGGCTTTAAGTTAACATGGACAGCTAATTTTTTGTATACTCTCTCTCTAGGACGTATATTCTCCTAGCACAATTTCAGTGTAGGTTTCGATATGATCTCACTGACGGTCTCCTTGTCAGAATCACTAAGGGTGGAAGTCACAGTTACAAAAAGCAAAAACCGGAACAAACAGGCGTCCCGAAATCATTTTTGGGAGTAGTTAATTCTATCATTGAAAACCGGGAAGTCTAGCAACTCTATCTCAGCATTTATTTCAGACCTAATAGGCTCCCTCGTGTTTTTCGTTCGCCATGGTAACATTTATCTGTTGTAGACAACGTGCTGTGAATCTGGCAATGCTTATGTTGCGACTAACAATGGACCAACTAACTCTTCTTCTCTGCTCCTTATATTTCGCAATTGTTAACACTATAATTTTCTTTTACTTCTTGGACTTCATTACCTAACTCCTATGCCCACCCTTTCTTTGCACAGAGGAGCTACAAAAACATTTTTTTAAAAGGTTTATGGATTTTTGAGGGACTATGATATTTGTGAAATATTTAATGCTTTCGCATTATGTAGTCCCTTTCTTCAAGAAGTACTTTGTAATAGAATTTTAAAGTAAAAGATTAATAGTAATATAAATAAAACACAAAATTAAATTATATAATAAAATGCTGTGTATCCCCTCACGATCAATTAAGAAACTAGTGAGCAAAATGTTCAATTAAATTCATTAATTTCAGTGGTGTGCACAGCAGGGACAGAGAGAGAGAGAGAGAGAGAAAGAAAGGAAGATATATGGTAGCAGAGAACACAGTACAGGAAGTATCTTTCATTAAATATAATGGATGTCGTCTGGGTATTTCTCTGCTTCGTTTCAAAAAACATGAGCTGTTAACAGCTTGCTGACGATAACGGTCGAAAAGGTATGAGGTTCTTTCACGAACCCTGAAGTTACGAATGAACGTAGGCGGCGGAATCAATTTCTCTTGAATGTTAAGGAGGAAATGTAGAGGAGGAAGTGTTCAATACATACAAAATAAAGTAAGCGCGCAAGTGAATAGTCACTAGTGCATATTCTGGCAGAATTTTAGTCATCTTTGAAAGGAAAAAATATTCTCTAGTTAAACTACTTTGTGTTGCAGAAATAAACTCTCCGCACTTTTGTTAAGTATGTTATCCATTTTCCTATGTTTTGTAGATATTTAAATTTAGAAATTTTGGAACTTCAGTAAGCAGATCAGAATTTGGAGTAAATCCAAGAATATCGATGCAATGAATATAGAGAATCAATGTTTACTCAAAATGTTTTATAAGAATTTGGGTGTTATAATACTTTTATTTCATGAGCTGTTTTAAGCATGGAAACGCCAGAAAGTGTCTTTTGGTATACTTGATCAATTCTGAGAAAAACCTAGTTTGAATACTTCTTTCCTTTATTCAATTTGACATGAAAATTTTGTCTAGAATAGAATGCGTATTTCTATATCCCTTTAAAATCATGTGAATTCCTTGTCACAAGCTCAATGATAAAAAAGCCGCAGAACAAAAGTCCTGTAAGAAGAATTTTGTGTTATTTTTGTACAAAATCTTCAGATTTTTAGTTCCTTTGAGCACATTGTTATGAACACTCTTCCCTCGGTTCGTAATCAATACGGAGAGTAGGGAAACAGAGAGGAAGATGGGTGAAGAGACAGAGAGAGGAAGAGAAAGAGGAGATAGAAAGGAAGAAAGATAATGACACAGAAAGAAAGTAGATAAATTCGTAACTACAAAGAAAATCCAACTCTGAGAAGCAAATCTATGCTATGCTAAATATGTACGGATAATAGGCGACGGTAATACACAGAATAGGATGCTTTCAATTGCATGTGAAACAAATGCCTCTGGCATTATTTCCGAAGTTACCCTTTCATATTTAAGAATATTGTAAATTTTATAAAAGTGTTTCAGCAACAAATTTCGCAGCTGAATTCTTGACATTTAACCGTCAGTTCCGTTTCAGTTTCCAGAGACCAGAGTTCCAATTTGGATACCTATAGCTTTCAATAAAATTATTATTTCTTCAAAAATCATTAATAATACAGTAAGGTAAACTGAAGTTTCTGGGAGTTGTTCCATTTAAAGTGGTCCAGAAATAATTGATCGGCAGTTGGAAGAAGGAAAGAAAACCAAAAATCTGTTTTCTTAGTAATTAACGAAAACTGTATTACATTTTTTCTCGTTTACAGAAAGGGTACATTTCTTTACTGAATATTTAGAACGTTCTTCTGTTCCTTGCGTACTGATAAGAAAATTTCCAACTGTTGTATCTTTTATTGTAAAATTAAAGAAAAGTTAAGGTGGATTTATTTCCTTCTTTCAGCTCATGGAAAAATGTCTGCACGGTTGTACGTGGCGAAACATAAGTATGAAAAAATTGACCAGACAAATGAAGAAAAAAGCAAAAACACACACACACACAAAAAAAAAAACATTCAAATGGAGGTTATTTACAAGAAATGTATTTGTAATGAACACTAAAGTAATAAATCTGGATTTGTTTCCTCCTCCCAACTGACAAAAGTTTCGTTTTATGAATGGGCAGAATTTTCCATTCTACAAACCACTTTCCATTCGTCGTTCATTTTTAATCCCAGCCATAAGAATTTTCCCAAAAGTTTAATCAAGTCAGGAATCAGTAAGTTTATGTATAAAACTTACACTTCCAGAACTTTTCGAATCCAATTTATCTGTTTCTAACAGTGACTGGCTACCTAATAATGCAGAAATGACACCGACAATCCTAACTTAACCATATAAAGACCAAGGTGGGAGGGGTCAATTTTGCCCGCGAGTCTTTTTTTTTATTTAATTTTTATACATTAAAATGTTTTCCAGATTCTCAGTTTTTTCGTTATTGTTACTTTTGATGAAATGTTCATTTTTGTTTATTTCCACCTAAATATAATATAGTGTGTTTTTATAAGAAATAATTCATGTTGCACAGGCTTATTTGACCCCGCATTGGTCATAGGTGTTGTTCATCTTTTATTCTTTCCAAAATTTCTTTCGTTTGATTTTTATGTCCAAAGGATGGGGCATGATAAGGGCCAGTTTCTGCCTAGCAATGGATTGTTGTGAAAGTTGAGGCCTGTAATCTACACGATATTCCGCGTCAAAGTTCGTTTAGATTATGCTGAGATCATTTCCGGTTGTCCCTGTAGAGCGTCCGGAAGTTACCCCTTACTCCAACCTTCGAAAAGTCGAGGTGGGTGCGTGTTAAACGGAGTTACGTTTAATGCGCCAACATGACGGGAAAAGTCGTAATAATGTTTTTGTTCCGCTGATAAAAGCACATAAAATAATCAAGTAGCAAGACCTCAGGTGTATTTGGTACATTATGAGAGGAATTTGTTTAGGAAAAAGTCTGTTCGGCAACCTGTATTTCGCCATCAATATTCGTTTTCGGAGTTGTAGTAACAGTAGAGCGGACACTCAGAACAACATCAAAAGTATGTCAAACTGTAGTCTGATATGTCTACTTGAACATACTACAAACTCAGATTGTTATGGAAATCCGCAATATATAAAAAGAACGTTTCACTTTATTTTGCATGTATAATATGAATACACAATGAAGCCAAAAAAAGCAATTGTGCAAACCTAGTGCGTGTTAGTGTAAATAGCAATTACGTTGTTCATATCTGTTTTATATAGACTACTTGTCAACAAAAGGCCCCTTTGAAGATAGTGTCTGTTAGAGTGTAAAATGTGGATCGTGTAAATAGTACTTAATGTTGTAGTGCTGCGTGAACTAATTCTCTGCGTATACCAGCTCAAACAAGCAAAACAGGTATATTGGGGAGCATGTGAACACTGGAGGCTCCTATGAGTTCTTCCTTAATCAGCAAGAGGATTATGTCATTCGTGTTAAAATCCAGTCTCGCCACACGGGTTCCCGCACCTACACACTCTGGATAAAATACGATGTTGCTGATATCCTGGGATGGTACTGCCAGTGCAAGGCCGGTGCCAGCGATAAGTTGCTGTGCTCACATAGCTTCGGTCTTGTGGTACTTTGGGTTTCGCAGGCACGACCCAATCGCATTCCATGACCCTGCATCGTATAAGGATTACGTCGAAGATGCCCAGAGTAAGGTGGATAATGACTGGACTGACGATGAAGAAGACGATTAAGCATTCTTCAGGACGAACGATATTTAACCCCGATGTCTGCACATCTTTTCATTTGCTAGTTTATTGATTGCACAATTGCTTTTTTTTTGTTTCACTGTGAATTCATATCATACATGCGAAATAAAGTGAAACGTTCTTTTTATATATTGCGGATTTCCAGAACAATCTGCGTTTGTAGTATGTTCAAGTAGACATATCAGACTACAGTTTGGCATATTTTTGGTGTTGATCTGAGTGTCCGCTCTATTGTTACTACAACTCCGAAAACGAATATTGATGGCGAAATACAGGTTTACCGAACACGCATTTTCCTAAACAAATTGCTCTCATAATGTACCAAATACACCTGAGGTCTTGCTACTTGGTTATTTTATGTGCTTTTATCAGCGGAACAAAAACATTATTACGACTTTTCCCGTCATGTTGGCGCATTAAACGCAACTCCGTTTAACACGCACCCACCTCGACTTTTCGAAGATTGGAATAAGGGGTAACTTCCGGACGCTCTACAGGGACAACCGGAACTAATATCAACATAATCTAAAGGAAATTTGACGCGGAATATCGTGTAGATTACAGGTCTCAACTTTCATAAAACTCCAATGCTAGGCAGAAACTGGCCCTTATCATGACCTATCCTTTAATTCTTTTTTAAAATATTACTTTTTCTTTTGTGTAAACACTTAGGCTTGCATAGACCTTGTCGAGTGTTAGTTATAATACAGTTTTCCTTCTTAGTAGAATGCATGTATGCAGTTATTACAGAAATAAATATATATATATATACAAATACACATATATATATATATATATATATATATATATATATATATATATATGTGTGTGTGTGTGTGTGTGTGTGTAACAGTACATATAGGAAAAGGCCTAACTTCAAAATTAGAAAGGAACACAGTGCTTACGTCTAGAATACACAATAGGAAGAATATATATTGTTTCTAATTCATCGAGACATAAAATTAATATAAACCTAACCTAACCTTGGCTATAATATAAAAGACTACATAAATATATTCAGAAGTGCGCCAAAAGTATGAATGGGGCAGCAGAAAAATATAGGGTAACTTACAAAGAAGTATTACACATGAATAATTTTAAATTCTCACCTAAGCTAATATAACCTGAACTTTAAATTTTATTAAATAATATAAGCATTTTGGCATAATATATAAGCAATTTCACACATTGTATTTAACCATTTTTGAAAAATATAAAATACCAGTCCTTGAAACGTTCCCTTTTTAGGTAGATTTCGAAGAAAATATACCTATTGAGATCGGTACGATATGAAAGTGTATATTTATATATATATATATATATATTAACACGCTAGCGGGCATAATTTTGAAGATATTTGAACCAAATTTGTATATGTTGTTTCTAGGCTTAATAGCTCGGTTAAGTTCGTTAATGAGCAAAATCGGTCGCCATCTTGGATCCAAAATGGCCGCCGAACCCATTGTTGTATAGAATACACAGCCTAAACCGCTGGGGCTATTGAAATCAAATTTGGCATAAAGGTACAACATCACTTTTTGATTATGAAAATGTTACCTAATGAGTTCAAAGACGCCATCTTGGATCCAAAATGGCGGACCTAAAAATCCATTTTCCACACCGTTTGAGCTAGAGATACGAAATTTGGCATAAAGGTGCATTATGACGAGTAGCTTAGGGAAATATCACAACTTTTGGGAAAAGTCGCCATCTTGGATCAAAAATGACCGCCCAAAATCCCATTTTGCACACCGTTTGAGCTGGATAAATGAAATTTTACTTGAAGTTGTACTGTCACAAATAGGTCACGACAAAATAAGAAAACTTTCAAAAAGTCGTCAACTTGGATCCAAAATGGCCGCCCCAAAAACCCAATTTCCAAATCATTGAAGGTAGAGAAACGAAATTTTCAATGAAGGTGTATGACCAAGAGTAGGTTACAATAAATGGGACAAATCTTCCCTTTGGGGGCGCAGCCAACCGTGGGAGGGTGAAGATGTACTCCGTGGTGGTGTAGTGCTGCAGGGATATTTTGGTTAAGATAAGGGAGGCGCATCCTCTCAAAAGCACTGAAGATGGGGGGCGAGCCCCGGCTCCCAGCGAAACTTCGAAATCTACCTCAGCCTGTAGGCCTACCGAAAGGGATTTTTTTTAAATTTAGTTCAAAACCTTAACTCTAATTCAATAAATAAAGTCTGAAAATTACTTGAAACCAGCGCGGGGAAATTTGACCCCTCCCCCCCCTGGTACTTCACGTAGCTGACACGGGAATGGTCTTTCTAGGGTTAAAATGTTACGAAAACATGTGAAAAATATGTCTCTCACAATGTTTGTTGAAACAGAATGAGAGCTTGCCGAATTTATTCGACCAACAGATACCTAAACGATGTCTCAAAGGCCGGAAATCTTTCCATAAACTTTCTAAAATCTGACATCAATCTATAAACTCAAATTTCCAATTCGTCTCAACAAACCGTTTTATCATATTTTAAACTTATTTCTTCTGGTGTCTTATGTAATTACGTAATGATTATTTACAATTATTAAGGTGTTACTGCTGTCTCAAACGATCTGGAGAATTTTCTAAGAGTGAACAGTAGAATATACCTGCAGTAATAGGAAAAATATAGAGGGTGGCCCGCGGTATGCATTTTAAAATTAGGACCGCGATAATTTTAGGAGTTTGTTGATCAAGTGGTACCAATGGGAGTAGGACTCTGAATATACTTATTTTCTGTGAAGGAAATCGATAATTTTTATTTCGATAATGATTAATTAATAATAATGGTAATATTTTATGTTTTAATAATTATTTGTCTCAGCTAAAAATTATTTACTTTATAGTGTACAGGAATCACAAAATCTGCATACAATCTTAAGAATTTAACCGTTATTATTCAGAACTGTTCAGACAGCACATATGTTAACCTTATCATGTTTACATATTGTGATTATGAGTAACTACAAGTCAGAAGGTCAGGAAATGACCATGACAAAAGATGATAACACGGGCACATGCTGACCATGTTATCATGTTTACATATTCAAATAAGAATGTTGATCTACAATACAGAGGCTGATAAAAATAGTATTTACTTGGTATCTTACTTAGCAAAAATAGCGGCGATCTCATGATGACTTTATGATATCATCTTATCTGTTGACCTTATGATATCTGCTGACTTTATGATATCATGTTGATGTCCTCACCCTACAGGTGATGTTGATATGATAAACTTTAAAACATATGGAACGCAGTAGTGCTGTATTTATCATAAAGTGACTTGAGCTTCATAGACAATTGCTCATAAAATGGCAGGTGTTACGTGATGGATTTCTGGGTAGATTTTCATTGGTCTTAGGAGTCTGAGAGTTTGGGGTATCTTCTTACATGGATGCTTGACCCTACCTATGAGTTTGGTTGTCCTAAGTAGTTACTGGTTGGGGTAGTGGGAAATTTAAGACAGCGGTTATCACCTCATATTAAGATAGTCTCTGATCATTGACCTTCGACGTTATGACTGTGTTGCTAACTGTATTGAGAGATGAGTAATATGACGTTATTTTTTGACTGTAACATGATGACTATGAGATCATCAGACGACAGTGGCTCACTTGCCTGAGGTTATTGTTATTGTACGGTTTGGTAGTGCTCGAGTGAGGTATTATTGATCTTATGTTTGATTATGAGTTAACCTAAAGCGATTATAAGAGTTTGCGAGTGCGACATGATGATTATGATATTATTAAGCGAAAGTGGTTCAGTTACTTGAGGTCATTATTTATTGTACTGTTTAATAGTGACTGTATGTGGTGTTATTGACCTTATGTGTGATTATGAGCTAACCAAAAGGGATTATAGCTAATTACGAGAGCGATATGATGGCGCTGACGTGATGAACGATCGTAATTATCTTACATCACCTCACCGTTCATTTTACTGTTTGATGATGCTTGTGTGAAGTATTATTTAACTTATGTTTGATAATGATAACATCATTAAGCGGCTCTAGCTCAGTTACGAAGTGAATTGTGACATCATCAGGCGGTAGTAGTTCAGTTAGATTTGGGTTTGCATGGTTCTAACAATGACCCAATGAAACGTTCCCATTTATATTGTTCTTTTACAGACAGTGAGTTATGAGATGCTTTTAAGCTAATGCAATTTCTCTTAGAGTTAGTTAGTGTTCCATATTTTACACAAAATATAGCCTAATGATTGTAATATCTTGAATAAATGTAAAAGAAAAAAGTGACAATTTTCCTTTGCATGAAATATGTTCTAGAGAAGGATGAAGGAGTGTTTCAAATACATTTATTAAATTTTAATTGAATTTGTAGAATATATAAGGAGAAAAGTTATGAAATGTGTGGCAACGATGCCTTAGAAGTAAAGTGTTTGGTTTTGTGGTCCAGTGTGTACATTATTTAATTATATATTTTCTTTCTACACTTTATAATAAACGATAAATGTTAAAAAAAAGTCGCACGTTAGAGTGTAGTCACGTAGGCTAGAGAACTAGTCAGGAATGCAAACCTACATGTAGTAAACTTTATAATAGCTGCACTGTTGTTGGACATTTTTTATCAAAGTATGATACGAGCGAACATTGACCAATAGTGTGTTATTGCTACTTGTTAAAGATACTTGTACTGCGTGACGGGCTTGCGACCAGATATACGTGATAGGCAAAGTGGTTTATAGCTGATATTCATTTAAGTGAATAATTAATATAACTTAACTGTGTGAGACAACCCGAACGTTATTAAAGTATACGTAGATTGTGGAGCACGTATACCAGATTCAGTATGGGAGCATGTGATAAATGTCAAAAGCAAATATCAATACAAGATAGTAAGAATATTCAATGTACTGATTGTGGGAATGTATTTCATTTCGCGTGTGATAAGCTGAAGGATGAAGAAGTAAAGTATATGCGATCAATTGATAAAGCTTGGCAGTGTAGTGAGTGTGAAAGGATGAACAGTAGTAGAAATCAGAATAGTTCGGGAGAAGAAAACGAAGAGAAGAGTTCAACGATGAAGGAGTTATACAAGCTACTATTGGATGTGAAAGATGAGATTAAAGACCTGAAGAGAGCGAATAAGCAGTTGGAACTGAATCGTTGAGTTCTGCACATGAAAAGTTGGATGAAAAAAAAGGATTGATAAAGTTGCAAGGGGAGGACATAAAATCGTGTTTAGACGTGATAGATAGCTTAAAGGATGAAAACGGTAAACTGAAGAAAGAAATTGAAAAACTAACTTTACAAATTGATGATTTCGAACAGTATGGTAGAAGAAATTCTGTAGAAATTCATGGAATCCAGGAGACGGCGAATGAAGATGTAATTGGTGTTGTTAAGAAAGTGGGTTTGGCACTAGACTTAAACATTGATGGAAAAATGTTGGATATCTGTCATAGGTTAAAGAAAACGGTTAATCAACTTCATGCCGGAATATTGGTGAAATTTGTTAGACGTGTCGATATGAAATTGTTTATGAAGAAAAGAAAGATAAAACTTAGTCTAAATTGTAGAGGTATAGGAGAACCTAACGGTGGAATTATATATGTTAATCATAACCTAACAATCCATAGAAGATCAATTTATAGTGAGGCTAGAAAGGTTAAGAATGAAAAGAATTATGATTTTATATGGGTAGACTGGGCAGGGAATGTAAAATTGAAAAACAGAGCTAGTGATTCTAATGTATACACCTTGAAAGCTTTGCAAGATGTAAGAAATCTGTAAGAGAAATGAACAATGCAAAACTATCAATTTACTATCAAAATGTAAGAGGCCTGAACACCAAACTAAATATTTTGAAAACGAATGTTTTGGCCTCAAACTTTGATACCATTATTTTTTCTGAAACTTGGCTGCATGGTGGTGTATATAATGGTGAATTGCTTGACAATAACTATAATATTTATCGGCAAGATAGTAAGGTAAATAATGGGGGTGGAGTACTGATAGTCACAAAAATTAATTACTTGGTACACAAAATTGATATTCGTATAGAATTTTTGGAAGTAGTTGAAATAAAATTAACCTTCGAAATTGTTACCGAGTTATAGTTTCCGTATACTTTAGGCCTGGCTCGAGAATAGAACTGTATAATGCGTTTTTTAATAAACTATATAAGGATCTTGAGGAGGTAGACTAGAAATCAGTTATAAATTCAAATGATCCAAATGTAGACAATTTCTACAACAATTTTTCTAATGTTTTAGATAGAAATGTACCATTGCCCAAAATGTTTCATAATCGCAAATATCGAACATAGTTTACAGTGTAAATAATGAATATATTAAAGCTTAAGGAGTATCATAGGAAAAGGATGCATAAATCCGCTTATAATAAGAATATGTTTAAAGAGTTACGTCGTAGTGACAAAAAATTAATTAAACAAGCCTATGAAAATTACGTTAGAACTATTGAAAGTGATCTAAGGGAAACTACTAAAGATTTTTGGTTATATATGAAAATGAAAAGGAACAAACAGAATAGTAGTAATGCGTGAAATATGATGTACAAACATTAACAACAAAATCAGAAATAGAAAACTCATTTTCAGACTATTTTAGTTCGATATACGATGATAGTAGTCTTATTGATTCCACAAACAACTTACCACATACATTGATTCCGGATTGCCTGGTTATTAACAGTATTTATGAACAAGAATGAATTAAGTGACTTAAGGAAGTTAAACCAAAAAAATCGAGTGGACCTGATATGATTCCAGCCTATATATATATATATATATATATATATATATATATATATATATATATATATAAGGCATGCGCGGAAATATTAGTTAAGCCTCTTTGTAAAATTTTTAATTTAATCCTAAAAACACAAACATTTCTACACGAGTGGAAGCGAAGTAAGGTCTACCCAATATTGAAATCAGGGAATCAAAACGACGTAGAAAATTATAGGCCTATCTCCTTAATTAGTTCGCCAGCAAAGATATTTGAACATATAATCTAAGGAAAGCTGTATCATCATGTGAAACCTTATTTGTCTGTAAGTCAACATGGATTTATTTCCGAGAGATCTACATCGACTAATTTGGTTTGCTATACAAAATACATATCTGGTGCTAAATTTTGGTAAAACTGTTGATGCAATACATTTTGATTTTGCAAAAGCATCTGATAAGCTTGACCATGGTATCTTAATTTAAAAATTAGCTGCATTTGGAATATCTAACGATTTATTGAAATTGATATTATCATATTTAAATAACAGGGAACAATTTGTGACATATAAATGCGAAAACTCATATATTTATAAGGTAAAATCTGGAGTACCATTAGGCTCAAAATTAGGACCGTTACTTTTCTTAATACTTTGCTATAGTAGTAGCTAGTTAATTGGCAATACTATATTCCTTTGGCAAATTTCTTTAATAGTTTGCTACAAATGTACATAGATAGCTGCTATGATTGGAGTAAAGAGAATAAGCTATATTTTAACTTAAACAAGTGTTGTACGATTACTTATTCTATAAAAAAGTCACAGTCTACTTTAATTATTCAATAAATGGTTCCAGTATTCAAGGAAAAAATAAAATTAAAGATGTGGGTATAGTCATGGACAATGAGTTGTCATCTATACCCCATTGTAATTATATTATAAATGAAGGTTATAAATTATAATTATTAGGCTTTCTAATATGAAACACAAAGGAGTTTAAAAATGTGGAAGCAACCGTAACACTGTCCAATACATTAGTTAGAAGTAAGATTGAATATAATAATATTGTCTGGTTTCCAGGATACCAAACGTATATTGATAAAATTGAAGGTAAATTTTAAAAATATTTATACTATAAGAGATATAGAAGATCTGCATACAGAGAATGAATATCTTATAAATATTTATTAAATGAATTTAAAATGTCTAGCTTGAAGAATAGAAGGTTTACTCAAGGTCAAATTGCCTTATATAAATTAATAAATTCGAAAATAGATTGTTGCCAGCTACTTAAAACCATGGACTTCAACACTAAACGGGCTATTTTAAGAGTTAGACTTCCTTTCTATATACCAAAGTTTAAAACAATTTTACAAAAATTCTCCCATGGTGAGAATGTGTTATGAACATAATGAAATTATAAAAATAAATTACAACCTAGATTTTGGTATGAAAATAGATGATTTTAAGAAAACTGTTTTAATGAGTATTAGGTACAAATATTAAATGAGTATTAGGTAACAACTACAATGGTGAAGTTTCCGTATGTATCCTTTGTTTTGAAACTTAATTATGTGTGTTTAATACCGTTTCTTCATTCTTTATTATTCATTTAATTTCTAGAATATCGTGAGTTCATAATATGTGTTAAATGTATACTATATTTATATATTCTCCTATGTACAACTTGTCTCTTCTCTAATATTTTTCTTCTTCCTATTATTATTATTATTTTTCACAAAATATATATAGTCCAGTTATGTCTGATCGTAGGTGTGAGTGTGTGTGTGCGAGTCTGTGTGTGTATATTTTGTATAATTGTATTGCATTCTATTACCTGAATTTTGAGTTTACAGTATGTATGTTAGGCAAAGTTGCTTATGTTTTCAGCATATATATAATACATTACAATTGTAAAATGTATATTGTTTTAAACACTGATTGTGCTAGGTAGCACCTACCTTCATTGGAGCAATTGCTCTGTGATAGGCGAATAAATAAATAAATAAATTATCCTTTAGATTAATTGGAAATTATTACCACCCAGTAATGAACTTATCCAGATTTTCATTTTGAGGAATACAACTCCTTCAGGGCATTTCACTTTAGATTCCATTTAAGAACATCTTTTTTACTTAATAGCAAACCAGTATTGCTTGACATTGTCCAGGAACTGTTGCTCTGAACCCACGGGTCAAGAATTTCACAAAATCATATCTTATTTGGGCCTCGACGAATTTGAATATAAACCAATACAAGTAATATAAGTAATAGGCTTATACTTTACAGTCTTACAGACCTTTGATTATTACGAAGCACCATTTACATTTTCAGATGCAGCCGGTGGATCTACTTTCTTTATAGCAACTGGATTCCACGGCCTTCACGCAATTATTGGTTCCTCATTTCTAATAGTATACCTTCTTCGACACATAATATATCAGTTCTTCCCTAACCACCATTTTGTATTTGAAGCAGCAGCGCGATATTGACATTTTGTAGACGTAGTATGATTATTTCTCAATATCTCAATTTACTGATTAGGGGGATAGCCCATCTATTTAGTTTAAACTAATATATCTGACTTCTAATTAGAAAATTCATATATAATGAAATACATAATATATATAATTCTAACCGTCGCCCTAATCACTATAATAATCACAGCTGTTGTCATATTGCTAGCCATCCCTGGTATCAGAAAAGAAACATTGTCCAAGAAGAAAGATCCTTCTTTGAATGCAGTTTGGACCTAAAATCATCTGCTCGAATTCCCTTTTCTATTCGCTTCTTCTAAATTGCAGTATTTTTTCTTATTTTTGATGTAAAAATTCTTCTTCTCTCCATTTCTATTACACTAACCACCTCCATACTCAACTACCGTAAGAATAACTTTCCAATAATTCTGCTCATCGGTTTATACCACTTCTAAGATCAAGGATCACTAGAGTGGTCAACATACGTTAATATTTAATCATAGTTTTTCGTGTTCAGCCAAAATGTGTTGCTAAGGAACTTTTCTTACCAAACAAGAAGCAAAATATTATTGCATTCAATTTCGACCTGAGATTAGATGACCTATGACCATTCTTCTTCATTAGTTGAAGCCAAATTAGGGGCATATTACGGTAACGAAAATGGGAAACTTCAATAATCATCCCCCAACTAAAGAGATACGTATTTAATAAAACAAGAGAAAGCTGCTAACTTTATATTTAGCGGTTAAATCTCGTTATTACCTCTTCAACCAATAACCAACCCCCTTAGTATAACATTTACACAACTTTTCCACGGTAGTAATGGAATACCTTCTCAGGGAGTATCTTATTTCAATAATAAATTATTCTTTTTAGTATTTTCAGCACTACGCTTTAAATATAAGCTATTCAAATAAACAAGAAAAATTATAATTGTTAAAAATATAATTAAAATAAATGAAAAATAAATATAACTTAAACTCATTAAACTGTGTTTTCGTTAGTAGAGTAGAACCACCTGGTATGAAATCATAAAGTCCGTACCCCCTAATATTATTCCCCATCGTTGATAAATAATTTTAGCATACGCCGTACCCAAATAAAGGGGAAAACTGATACAATCGTTAGTAGATAAATCAGGTAAAAACCATAGGGAACCCATTATAATTATAAAAAATAAACTATATTTGAGGGTATTTTACTTTTTCATATCCGAGAATCTGGTAAAGAACCCAACTCAATCACCTACACCGCTAACAATTAAAGCCCCTATTTTAAGAAACAACGGCAACTAACAGAAAAGGGACAAGGAAATAATTGTCAACCTATAAATCTCTCCCCGAGAATAGAGGCCACAGTAAGTCCTAATATTCCTTGGATTTTAACCCAATTACCATTATCCGCTACTCCGTGGCAGCTTCTTCCAGCAATCTCTATCCCAGTTAAATAATATCTGAAACGAACAGAAAAACACAGTTAACTCTGTCGAAAAAATAATGACTAACTAAATGAATTCATGACATTGTCCCTATTTCCAAAATTAAATCCCTAGAATAAAATCCTACCCAAACCGGAGTCGTGTAAAGGGTCAAATTAGCTGTGTTTAAACAAGACAAAGTTAATACAAGTCCTCCCATACAAAGGATAACATGAGTATCAGCCTACCTCATGAGTAATTGACCCTGCTCATAAGAACAATGAAGACTTAGAAATAACATGAGTTAATAAGTGGAATAAAGCTAATATAGTAAATCCTATTGAAACATTATTATTATTAATCCAAACTGACTCAAAGTTGATAGAGCAATAATTTTCTTTAAATCATATTCATAATTAGCTCCCGCTCCAGCTATAAATATACATAAATGTAGTTACGTCACAAAGCAGCAATATTACGCGCCCCGCAAATCTATTAACTAAAGCACCAATAAAACTAATTAATAAATACACCCCCGCAGTTACCAAAATTGAATAATGAAGCAACGCAGAGACAGCCGTAGGAGCAACCATAGCGGCTGGCAAGCAAGAAGAACAAGGAATTTGAGCTCTTTTTGTTATTACAGCCAACACAACAAGAGTTATAATAAGTACTAACTCATTACCGCCTACTAAGTCCCCTAAATAAAAAAGATAATTTCAACTACCATTCAAGCGGTTGCAAGTAAAATACAAACATCACCGATTCGATTAGATAAAGTAGTCAATAAACCAGCATTATAAGATCGCGTATTTTGATAGTAAATAACTACACAATAAGACACTAACCCAAGCCCGTCCCATCCTAATACGGTTATAATAATATTAGGAGAAATATTATTATAGATAAAACAAATATATGTACTAGAAAAATAAAACTGTTAATATAAAAATCGCTAGATATATACTGCCCTCTACAATAAATAACTAATCTAGAAATATAAAGTACAAATCTTATATAGATTATCGACATCCAGTCTAATAAAATAGTTATAATAATTGGGCTCCCGTTAACTCTGACAACTGCTCACTAACTAAACAAACTAGTATCAAAAATCAACAAGGAACTTCCTCAAGTAAAAAAAAACTAAATTAGATAAAAATACAAAAGAAATAATACAAATAGGACATATTCTCACCACGACTCAACGATCATCACAATAGATCTTCCTTAGCACCACAAACCAAAATTTTATTTAAACTACCTAAGTCATAATAGCAATTACATTTAAAATCATAGAAAACTTGGCCCGACAAAAATAATTAAAAGATTTAAAAGGAATGAGTGAAGAAATAAAAAATACAGTTCACGAATAGTACCCCCTCAACAAGAATACAGACCATAATAATACTTAAAATGCTGAGTGTAAAAATATAAATACAAAGTAAAAGCAGCTCTAAAAATATTATCAAACTAACTTCTACCATACTTTAAAAGATTACCCAATAAGACAATTTAATAAATATATTTTTTCCCAACAAATTCAATGTAGAAGGAGCCGCCATACTAGGCATAAAATGTATTATCCCCCTATTAATAAGTAAGCGTCGACTTCCTAAATGTTCATAAGAAATATTAGCCAAACAAAACAGCCCACGAGAACCCAGGCCATAATCAACATCAATACTATTCCCATATGGGCAACAAAATAATATGCAATTAAAGATTTAATATCTACCCGAGGTAGACATCTGAAACTAAGAGCACAAAGTTCAACAATTCTAATAATAAACCATAATAAATTTAACATAATAGCAATAATTTCCAAATAAAAATAAATACGTAATAAACCATACTCTCCTAGCTTCAGTAGCACCCCGCAATAATTATAGAACCACTAACAGGAGCCTCTACATGCGCCTTAGGTAACCACAAATGAACCATAAATATTGGTATTTTAAATAAAAATGCCAAAATCATTACACAATACCATAAGTAAGCTAATAGAGAAGTATCAAAATGAACGAACATTAAGTTATAAATTATAAGAATACCTCGGAGTCCATCCAAATATATAATACCTACAAGTAAAAGTAAAGAAGCGAGTGAATTATACAACAACAAATAGAGTTCAGCTTGCGTTCGATCAGGTTGATA
The DNA here is from genome assembly GCA_022664845.1 of Lepisma saccharinum. NCBI lineage: Eukaryota > Metazoa > Arthropoda > Insecta > Zygentoma > Lepismatidae > Lepisma > Lepisma saccharinum. The sequence continues at coordinate 15,184 of JAGDQP010007632.1, read as the reverse complement.
ACCCCAACCAAAAATTAAAAATAAAGTAGGAATCAAAGACCCTCAATAAATAAGTAGAACTTAAAAAGGTTAGAAGAAATAAAGTTTAAATAAAGCAATAAAAACAACACTAAAACTAACTCAATGAAACAGGTACTATAAAAGAAGGAAAATAAAATTATTTCACTAGCCATAATTATGAAAAGAATAACTCACACAGTCAGTAATACTAACGAATAAGACAAGTTATCAAATCGTAAGTTATCCTAAGCATCAAGGATAAATTCTCACACAATTATTAACAATTAATTTGAAAAAAATAACATATAAAACATTCTGTACAATTCATCACATTTTCTCATAAATCCTAAAGGGGTTAAAACACTATAAATAATAGATACTTTAACATTGCAATACTACCGAAGACCCTAAATGATCATTTATATGATTACCAATCATAGAAACCAAAAAAGATAAACCTGAACTATCCTCGCAAACACAAAAAGTAAAACACAAAGGTCTAAAAGAAATTTCACTATAACATTTCTTCAAACTTAAGAAAAGCATCAAAAACATACTCAGAACAATCATTTCCAAACTAAGAAGAATTATTAATAAATGCTTTCGCTGAGAAATGAAACTTTAAACACTTATAACTACAAGTAAAAAAGAACAAGTAGGGAAAATTTGTATTGACATAAGCTTTGATAATTTAATAAAAATAATGACTTTGTAAATCATAAATAGTCCACTTTTGCCCTGAAAGCATCAAGAGAAAATAATAACATTAATCTTCAGTTCCCAAAGCTAATATTTGTATTAAACTACCTCTTGACTCTTGATATTAAATTAACAATAATTTTATTTCTAATTCTTATAACCCCCATCTTCCTTTTTACTCAATTAACCCACCTTCTATCAATAGGGCTCACCTTAATCATTAACACAAATTTTACATTCCTAATAAGTGTAACCCTTTCAGAATCTCCATGATTTTCCTACGTACTTTTCCTAGTATTCTTAGGTAGAATATTAGTCCTATTTATTATTTAACTAGACTAGCATTAAATGAAATATTTCACCTCAACACTAAAATAATAATCTTCATTCCAATCATTGTTATTATCATTAGATATAACTATTGAACAACAAGAAGTTAATTCGATAAAAATTTATAATAAATTGATATCTACAATCACATTAACTCTAGCAACATAGCTTTTTATTACGTTAGTGGCAGTTGTAAAATTAACAAACCTACAACAAGACCCCCTTCGGCCCAATAAATTCTATGTCAATACCGATGTGAAAACAGCACCTTCTTCTCCAAATTGCTAATAATGCATTAGTTGATCTGTCAGCTCCTATCAACATTTCTTACAGACGAAGTTTCGGATCATTGCAATAGCATATGCTTAACTATTCAAATCGTTTGAGGGCTATTTGTAGCCATACATTATACCTCCAGAATTGAACGTGCGTTTGACAGAGTTGTAGAGACGTAAATTTTGGGTGATTATTACGAACCTTCCACGCAAACGGAGCATCCTTATTCTTTATTTGTCTATATCTACACGTAGGACGCCGCATATACTACAGCTCTTATCTATACTTTCACACACGAAGATTAGGAGTGAATATTCTACTAACAGAAATAGCAATAGCATTTGTTGGTTATGCTCTTCCTTGAGGACAAATTTTCTTTTGAGGAGCAACAGTAATTATAAACCTATTATTCGCTATTCCATATCTTGGAACAATACAGTACAATGAATTTGGTAGGGGCTTTTACAGTAGACAACGCCACCCTAACTGGATTCTTCACCTTCCATTTAATTCTCCCCTTTATTGTTGCCGCCGTATCAATAATTCACCTACTTTTTCTACATCAAACAGGATCAAACAACCCCCTAGGACTTAATAGTAATATAGACAAATTCCTGTTCCACCCATTCTACTCATCAAAATATGTTATTGGATTCCTAATAATAATATTTTCCCTGACTCTACTAATCCCTATGTCACCCTTATATATTAGGAGATTCAGAAAATTTTATTTGCGCGAATCCTTTAGTAATCCCAGTCTATATCCAGCCAGAGTGATAGTTTCTCTTTGTCTACGCCACCTTACGGTCAATTTCAAATAATCTGGGAAGAGTCATTCCTCTAGTTATATTTATTTTAATTCTTATAATTATACCCGTTTATCACAAGAGAAAACTACGCGGCCTTCAATTCTACCATATCAATCAACTTACTTTTTGAATCATAGTGTCAATTGTTATCTTACTAACTTTATTTGGAGCCCGTCCAGTAGAAGATCCATACATTTTAAAATGTCAAGTATTAATTGTAATTTATTTTATATACTATTTAACTGTACCTCATCTTTCAATAATCTGAGATTTTCTTCTAACAAAGAAAAATTAGTCGCTTGGCCGAGAAGAAGTATATGTTTTGAAAGCATACCACAGAGCAAAACTCTTTTAGAGCCTAATTATAATACACTTAAATTAAAAAAGAGATTAGGAAAATCCTAACCCCTATAAAAAATCATAAGTAATTAAATGATAAGGACAAAAAACTGTTTCAAGCAAGATATATTAACTTAACATATCGAAACAGAGGTAAAGTTCTTCCAATCAAAATATAGATAAAAGAAATAAATACTGTCTTAAAAAAATATGTGAGAAAATATGTCACAACCTGAAAATATACAAGCAAATAAGATTCTAGCATACTCCGCTACGTCAATCAGGCCAAAGGCAACGGAAATCTAATAAATAAAAAACACAAATCCTCTTGATAAAGAACAAAATAAAAAATACTATATCTACCACTTAAAAAAAAACAAAAGATAACAAAATTAAAGTAAGACGTACTTCATAAGAAATAGTTTTTGCCACAGCTCGTAACCCACCGAGTAAAGCATAATCAGAATTAGAAGACCAACCAGCAGACATAACAGTGTAAACTCCCATGCTAGTACAACATAAAGAGAATAATAAACCCAAAGAAAAAATTACCATTAAGCCGACAAGCGGGTTACGTAGTCAAACCATTAAGGATAATATTAAACTAAAAACAGGAGACAAGTAGTAGGAGTTAGACATAACAGGAAACGTTTGCTCCCTAGTAAAAAGCTTAATAGCATCTGCAAACGGCTGAAGAATTTATCAAAATCCTACCTCCTAATCCTTCTCAAATCCTGGACGAATTTGGATATAACACAATACCTTGCGCTCAAGCAAAGTCAAAAAGGCAACCCCAACCAAAACTCCGTTAATCAAAACAATGTAAAAAAAACTACTAATAAGTATAATACATTACTATATTAGAGCTCTCCCATTTTTAGATACTAAATCTAATGCACTTATCTGCCACAGTAGTTATTTAATTTCATTCAAAAACAAATAAAATTACAAATATTTTATCCTTTCGTACTATAATATTTCAATTAATAGAAGGATGGAAACCGATCTGGCTCACGCCAACCTTAACTCAGATCATATAAGAATTTAAAGGTCGAACAGACTTTTCCTTAAGCACCTACACCTAAGTAAATCTTAATTCAACATCGAGGTCGCAACCCCCTGTATATATGAACTCTCAAAGGAGATTACGCACTTATCCCTAATGTAAGTTAATATGATAATCACAATATAATGGATCAAATTAAACATTAATAAATATAACAATTTAAGAAAGGGTAATATTTTTCCCAGTCGCTCCAACATAATTCATATCTCTAAGCATAAATATGTTAACACCATTATTCATACTCAAGAAACTGTATAAAGATCTATAGCGTCTTATCGCTCCTTCTAACTATTTAAGCCTTTTCAATCAAAGGTGAAATCCATTATATTAATAAAGGAAGTTATTTCCTCTTCCAACCCTTCATACAAACCCACAATTAAAAGACTAATGATTATGCTATCAAAATACCACGCCCATTCAAAACAAAATTCATTGGGCAGACCAGAAGTTATATTCTTATCAAAAGGTCATGTTTTTGGTAGACAGGCGGGAAATACATTTGCCGAGTTCCTCTAACTTAATCTAAAATATATACTAATAGTATCATAATTTCGTACAGTAATTAAATCCAAATCATAGAACAATCAAAAATATTATAAAATCATTAAATACATTATAACAATATTATAATTGATAGCTATTTCTAAGACATCAACAATAAATTACCTTATCACATGATTATGAAAAATAATTAATCATGAGCATACCTCATGATTTTAGCTGATAAAAAAATAAGTAACTAAAAATCATACGGTGTATAATTTATAACCGCAACATTAAATGTAATTCTTGCACAACTAGATATCACAGAAACCGACTAACCTCTCATAACTAAAATAATACTAAGGAGCAGTTTGTATCCAACGTCCCCGTAATTATCTTAACTCTTCTCTGCTTCGCGACAAAACAATACTCTCTTAATCTTAGATACTCCTTGATACAAAAGGTGCAGTTCTATACACTTTCTTAACCAGAAACCAATTTCAAATATTTAACTAACATTTCCTTCACAGTATTTATTTACTATCACCTCATAATTTAATTAATAAAACTTACCTAACTAATTAATCCATATACAATTTTACTTATTGACAATACACAATTTAACGAGCATAAATAATAATTACCCTAATTATTAAGATAATCTGAATCGCACAGAAAACTCCTCGGTGTACACGAGTAGCTCAACTAACAAGTTCTACCTTGCTCAACCTAAGTCCATTTTCCAATACGCCTACTATGTTCCGACTTATCTCACCTAAAATGAAAGCGACGGGCAATGTGCGCATGCTCTAGAGCCTCACTCACTTAAATGTTACGCGTATAATTCAAAATGACATTCAAATCCACCTTCATCTTATCTTTTTAATAAAAATCCGTAATAATCTAACTATTGTAACCCATCTCCACCTTGACCTGATTTTCCCTCCAATTAAAGCACTGAAAATCATCTTCAAATTTTCTCAGTGATGGTGGTGTATAAGCTGTCTACCATAATAAGTAAGATGATAACGCGGACTATCGATCACGGGACAGGTTCCTCTGAATAGACTAAAACACCGCCAAATTCTTTGGGTTTCAAGAACATAACTATTACTACCCCAACCTTTATTCCAATTTTACAATATCTATAATAAGGTATTTAATCCTAGTCTATACTAACACTTTCATAGCGTCGAGAAAAGAATATAAACAAATATAATAATTTCACCCATCAAATAATCGTATAAATTCTTATTAAATTTTAAACAATTAACTACAACAGTACCTTTCCTCTTATTCCCCAGTTTAACCGCGGCAGCTGGCACAAATTTTTTCGGACCTTTCACTGTAGATATCTATTTCAAACTATCATTAAAATAATTAAAATCAAACACTGTCCCTAATCACTCATGCTCCCTAATCCTTCTAAAATACAGCAACCCTTGTTAGAAAACAGGCCAGAATATAACTTTCCCCCAAAATCATAAAATCATAACGATGTTAAATTACAAAAGTAATTTCTTAATAACCACCTCGCAATAAACCCCAAAAAAACAGTTCACCTAATATATATATATATATTAGGATACATTTTTTCTATTTTTGTATCCTAAAATATATATTTAAATCCTCCATAAGCATATAGTGTCAATACAAGCAAGTAATGGAAACCTATGTGCATGGTCATATAACTATTTATTTATTTATTAGAAGTTAGCACGAATACAGCAAACGCCATTTTACACCGTTCTTGTAACAAGCAATAAACAATAACAAGAATAATACAAATAATATAACGACAAAGACTTATTCAATAGGAAATAATATCATTTTTTCATACATTCATTCTAGATTCATATAACAAGCCTTTAGAAATTTACTTTTATTGAAGCAGAAATTTGGTGGCAAAGGAAGAGTATTGTAAAATGTGATAATCTATATACAAGAGATCGCTGGACCAAACACAATCTCAGTTTTAAGAGGTAGAAATGATGTTGTGAACGGCAATTTTGTCTGGGTACTCTTAAGTAAAAAAGTGGAAGAAGGTCGTTGGTCCTCAGTGTGCCTTGCATTATTTTATAAAGAAATTATAAGTCATTTAGTTTTCTTCGTGTGTCTATGTTTTTAAGTCAAGCGAATTCAAAATGTCAACGTTAGATTTGTGTTGGAGGTTCGGTACCCTATGTTGTACAATGCGGATAAAAATAGTTTGGACTTTGTGCAATTTAGATAAGTTGGTTTCACAAGCCATAGACCAGATAGATGAACAGTATTCAAAAGTAGGAAGTACACAAGTGAGAAAATATGACCGAAGAGCTCTGAAATCTTTAATATCGGTAAACCTGGAGAGAAGTTCAAGAAGTTTGAGTGCTTTAGAAGTTACGAATTCAATGTGAGGAGTAAAATTGAGCTTTTCATCAAATATGATACCCAGGTCTTTGTAATGGTCTACCCATGGTATATTCGATGAGGCTAATGTGTATGTACATTTTGTGTTATGGGTATTCAGTGAGAAACGCATTGCAGCAGTTTTGCAAGGATTGACTTTCAATAACCAATTATTGAACCACACTTCAACAGAATCTATAGCGGCTTGAAGGAAGAAAGTATCTTCTGTAGATTTAATTGTCTTAAAAATTTTGCAGTCATCAGCGCAAAGAAGTACCGAGCAGGAATTATGTTTCTGTTCGCATGAGTCATCAATGAAAATGGAAAATAAAACTGGCCCTAAGGAACTTCCTTGAGGGACACCTGAAAGCATGGGGAGCCACTTGGATGTGCTACCAGAGAAGACGACACGTTGTTCTCTGTCAGACAAATATGATGTTAGAAACTGAAGGAGGGGTCCGTGTATACTAAATCTGGAAGCAAATATATGTATAAGAAGTTTGTGATTGACAGTTTCAAATACTTTGGAGAAGAATAGGTATATGACGTCAAGTTCTTGTCTATTTGCTAGCGCATCCGTGGCGTGAGACAGTAAGACAGCTAAGTTGATTTCACAGGATCCATTCGGTACAAAGCCATGCTGGGAGGGAGAAAGAAATAGGAGGACATGATTTTGAATCCTGTCTGTGATGATTTTTTTACAAATTAAACCGATGGCAGAAAGAAGGGAAATAGGTATATATGAATCAACACAGGATGTTTCAACTTTTTGTAAACCGGAGTAATATTTCCTTGTTTCCAGGAGTTTGGGAAATAACCCTCCGAGAAGCACCTATTGAAAAGAATGGCGAGAGGTGCAGACAATGGTTGGGCTAGTTTAATCAGAATTATGGAATTTATTTTGTCAGGTCCAGAGGCTCTGGAGGATTTTAAAGATGTTAGAAGACGATACACTTTCACAGCGGTTGTGTTTATATCTGATAGGCAATGGGGAGTTTTACCCTTTAGATCAGGAAAAAATGGAGGATCTGAACAAGCATTAAAATTGTCATAGAAGCAGTCATTAAATAAATCAGCCCTTTCGTTGAATGAAGCAATACGTTGTACACTGTATGACACTAGAGATGGTGGACCTGAGTTTTGTCGCCTGCAATTTATAAGAGACCAGAAGCGTTTAGGATTGGTTACATTTTGTGATGAAACAGATTCAATATAATTATCATAATCTCTACGGAGGAGAGCTTTACATACCTTGTGTTGTTGGATGAAAACATTATAAGTTTCATTATTGGAATACTGTTTCCAATAGGAACATAGTCGTTTATAACAGCGTCAAAACATGCATAAAAGAAATCCAAGGCATCTTCCACGTGTCTTGCTTTTAAAATGGAACACGGTATTGCATTTATTGAAGTTGTCACTAAGTCCCAATTCAGTTTGTTCCACATGGGCATATTAATAATATATGACATACTCTGTAACCCTTATTATATTTTCGACAACTGTTTTCTACTTTCATTACATAAATCCTAAATCCCAATACGTTCCACAAAGTAAGTAACTTCATACTTATTTAAAAATAAATGAAATGCAATAATAAAGGATTATCGCGAAAGGATAAAAAATGTATAAACAGATACTTTTATTATCAAGCCGCCTATACTTGAACGAATTAAACTTTCCCCTTAAATATAAAAACGAACGTGCGCCTTACACTAAAGCGTAAAAGAAAAATAAGCTAATAAAGCGACTGGGCTCATACCCCCACAAATGAAGGTTTCAACATCAATCCTTCTCTTTCTAAGGCAAACCAATCCTAAGATATTAATGTTCATGTTAACGTTTATAATTGGATCATTAATCTCCCTATCATCAAACTCATGATACGGGGCTTGAATAGAATTAGAAATTAACCTTCTATCCTTTATCCCCATAACATCAAACACCAATAATCAGCAAATATCAGAATCCGCATTAAAATATTTTTTCGTACATAACAGCTTCAATAATTCTTCTTCTATCCATTGTGATTTTATCATCCCATAACCATTTACTACCTGATAATGGTAACCCCATTATAGTAACCTCATTTGCCCTCACATTAAGAGCAGACCACTTACATTTTTGAATGCCAGGAGTAATAGAAGACATAGACTGAATGAATTGCCTATTACTGATAAGATGGCAAAAACTAGCTCCTTTCACCCTGATCACATACACAACAATTCATTCTTCTATTATATTCTTCCTCATTATTTTATCAGTAACAGTTGAACCTATTGGGAGGCTCAATCAAATGCCTACGAAAAATAATAGCCTTCTCCTCAATCTACCACACAGGGTGATTTTAAGAGCTATATTATGTGATGGTACGAGATGATTTTCATATTTCATTCTTTACACTCTCTTTATCATTGAAATCACATCACTTTTCGCAATAACTAAAATTTATTATCTGAATCAAGTTTTCACATTTAAAATCAACCCAACTACAAAACTTGCAATCTTTACGAACATCCTATCATTGGGAGCCTCCCCCCATTCTTAAGCTTCCTGCCAAAATGAATCATTATTATAAAAATAACCTAAATATTATTTATTATTCCACTTCTAATCATAATTGCAATAGCATTATATCTCTGATTACCCTATATTATTATATACGCATTGCATATTCTGCATTTATCCTAACACATAGAACCTGAACAAAAACACCCTCAACCCAGATGGCTAGAAGCGCCCTTATTTCCATTATCTTAACAGGCCTTTTAATAGCCCCCTTAATTCTAAACCTAAGTACCGAACCATGAAGACCTTAATTAAACTAGCGACCTTCAAAGTCCCCTATAAAGAACAAGTATTTATGCTTTAGTACTACCACAACGCAATGCCCTCAGATTTGAAACATAGTATCATATTTAGTGACTATAAGACATGCTCTTGACAAAAGGAGCAATAACTCCATACATAAATTTACAATCTACTACCTAATACTTTAGTCATCCTGTCTTTTACTCTCCCAAACACTTTCAACGATAACTATTTTCTACAAATCATAAATACATTGGTACAATATACCTAATCTTCGGTGCATGATCAGGAATAGAGGGTACTTCCCTAAGACTACTAATCCGACCTGAAGGAGGCCGCACAGGAAGCCTAATTGGCGATGACCCATTTTAAAATGTAATTATAACAGCTCATGCTTTCATTATAATTTTATTTATAGTTTTACCAATTATGATTGGTGGCTTTGGAAATTGACTAGTACCTCTAATACTAGGAGCCCCAGACATAGCCTTCCCACATCTTAAGATTCTGACTTTTACTTTCGTCACTAACTCTCCTAGTAACTGGAAGAATTGTAGAGAGTGGTGCGGGAATAGGACGAACTGTCAATCCTCCCCTATCAAACGCAATTTCACACGAAGGGAGATCAGTATACATCAATGTTCTCCCTTCCTCTCGCCGAAGTCTCCTCAATTTTATTACAACTGTTATTGACATACGGGTGTCTGGTATAACAATAGAACGAGTACCTTTATTTGTATGATCTTTCATAATCCCAGCCGTTCTCTTATTATTATCCTTTCCAGTTCTGGCAGGAGCTATCACAATAATATTAACAAACCGAAATCTTAATAGCTCTTTCTTTGACTCAGCTGGAAAGGATAATCATCCTGGTGGAATTCATCTTATACCAGCACCTCTTCTGATTATTTGGACACCCAGAAGTATATAAATTAATTCCACCAGGGTTTGGAATAATTTCTCACATTCTCGCTCAAGAAAGAGGTTAAAAGGGAACATTTGTATCCCAAGGGATAATTTACGCAATATTAGCATTTGGATTCCTTGGTTTCACTGTATGGGTCCACCACATATTTACAGTAGGGATAGATGTAGATACCCAGCCTATTTTACAGCAGCCACAATAATTATTCCAATCGGTATTATAATTTTCAGATGAATCGCAACTCTCTACGGCACACAAATCAACTATTCCCTGACTACTTGAGCACTAGGATTTATTTTCTTATTTACTGTAGGCGGATTGACAAGAGTAATATTAGCTAACTCATCAATAGATATTATAATACATGACATCTACTATGTAGTAGTCAATTTCCATTATGTCCTTTCAATAGGAGCAGTGTTCGCAATCCTAGCAGGAATTATCCATCGAATTCCTCTTTTTAGAGGAACATATCTTAACCCATCTTGACTAAAAATCCAATTCATTGTTATATTCTTGGGGGTCAACATCACATTTTTTCCACAACGCTTTTTAGACTTAGGAGGAATACCTCGACGGTACTCTGATTATCCCTACGCATATATAACATGAAATATGGTCTCAAGTATAGGCTCCCTCTTATCACTTATTGCAGTTCTCATACTAGTATTCATCGTATGAGAAACATTTGCCAGTTTCCATCCCATCCTATTCCCGAGCAACAGCCGACCTCACTCAAATGATATCAAAATTTACCACCAACATAAGATAGTTATGCAGTCATTCCCCTTTTAACTAAAGTTGCAGATAAGTGCATTGGGCCTAAGCCCTGAAAATGAGACCCACTTACGTCTTTCTTAAAAATGACTACCTGAAACCATTTATGATTTCAAGATGCCAGATCCCGGATTATACAGCAAATGACCTTCCACGAACATACTATACTTATTATTGTGATAATCACAGTACTTGTAGGCTACTTACAAATCTCTATCATATTTAACAAATACATCAATCGACACTTTTAGAAGACAAAACCTTAGTAACCATCTGAATTTTTCCTATGTCTTTTTTATTTAATTGATGAAATTAACCAGCCCTACGTAACCTTAAATGTAATTGGCCATCAATAACACTGAATTTGACTCATACAAAATTCCAGTTAATGCAATAAAAAATAAATTCGTCCTTTAGATGTAGACAACCGAGTAATTTTACCAATTAATACAGACATTCGACTGTTAATTACAGCAGCAGACGTTCTCCATGCATTAGTAAAACCAGCTATAGGCCTAAAGGCAGACGCAAGCCTCTGGCGTCTAAATCAAGTAGGCACGAATGCAAAACGAATTCGTCTATTCTTTGGACAATGATCAGTAATTTCAACTGAATATGAAACATCATTCAAGAAGCTTCATTAGGTGGCTGAAATGTAAGCAATGACCTCTTATACCAAAATATACTGACAACAAAACAGAGTTGCACGTCTTGCAATTAAGATAAAAAACAATGAAACTGCTGAACAAGACTATATTATTCGTAAAAAAATAAATTACACGTAACGTTTCGACCTTCTAGCAAAGATCCTCTTCAGACATACACTGAGTCTGTACAAAAAATTACACACATATAAATACATGCTCAATAATCTACCTGCTCCCTCATTGGCCGAAGCAAGCAGCCAATCAGAGACGCCCGAACAAGCAGCCTCCCCATTGGCCGGAACAATCAGTCAATCAGAGACGCCATAAAACATCCCATGTCAACGAAAGAGAATCAACATGAAGCAAACTTAGAGCCCCCTACCACCTCAATTAACATACATATCTCTGTGTTTGTCAACAATAATCTTCCATTCTTTATTAATGTTAAAACCTTTGGTCCAGTTCATTAAGTTCTTATCTACTTCTTTTTCTATCCACCAGGGCCCTATTTCATAAAACTACAAGACCTGTTTTACAAGCGTTTGGCTTGTAGATCAGTAACTTTTTTACAAATGTATGTTTCATAAAACTACACCTGTATGCTACAAGTTACAAGTAAAAACACTTGTAAAAAGATTTTTACAAGTGTGTGTTTCATAAAACTACAAGTATAGAACTCAAGTTACAAGTTGGAACACTTGTAATTACAAGTGCTTTTTATGAGTGTACTAGTGTTTCTGTTTCATAAAATTTGACGAGTTGTAAAACGTATTTGTAAAACTAGTTGAAATTTACAAATCGAGAGAGCTTGGTAGGTTTTCAAGCATACATGTAAAATGCGAAATTCGTAAGAAATATTTGGCTCAGATGAATCCGAAAATGACGATAGGGCTGCTTTGCACCGTCCAAGGTGCTTCAAGGAGCGTTTAAATTAAGAACTTGGAAACAGTCATCAGTACGACCAAACGTTTCGAACGAGCAGAGAGATGGTTGAAATACTATAGTAATTGAGGCATTTATCACAAAAACTACTGATATCAAAAAGTAAAAAACAGTAGCTTTATGCTTCAATCGAGTATTTCTATGTGCTCTTATGTATTTGATGAATACACTGTAAATATAGTCTTATTTCTTATATACCACTGTATATTATATTAGTGCACTTCACTCAATATTACGGAATTTGGAAGGGTGTTTTTTCTCTCCTCAAAACTTACAATTTATTCATATCTGTATTTTCTGCAACAAACTACTACAATATTAGATCATGCTCTACAACACGAAACCCGGCACCGGGCGATCGTAGCTTAGTTGTCAGAGGATTGGGTTAGCAATCGGAAGACCCTGGGAGCGAACCCAGCGGCCATCCACCCTGACAAGTGTTTCCTCAGCCACATCAGCAAATGCCGAGATTGTACCTGCTAACTAGGGTGTGGTTGATGTAGCGAATACTGTACTGTTGAGAAACACAGTAAAGTGGCCTAAAATATATATATAAAAATCGTTTAACAGTTCTATTTATTCGAAGTAATGTGGGTTATTACATGGAAGTCTTATTAATATTGATACACCTAAACATAATGAAGTTAATTTTCGGCATGATAATTATTCCATTACCTGTATGGTTGTATGCAGACCTGACCTAGGCTTCTATTATATTAATGCCGATTGGTGGGACACTGTGCATGATCTCCGCGTACTACGAAATAGTGCCCTACATGCTACTTTCGAAGAAGGATACGCCCTATTGAAAATTGTGTTACACCCGTAGAGGTCGCATATCCGTTTAAAGAATGATTAATCCCTCACGTAATACGAGGCCTGTCTGAAAAGCATTCGACCATAGGCCAGGAAAATAAAACTAGATACTTTGTATGATTAAATCCCTAATCACTTTGGAAATATTATCCTTCAGCTTCCACACACTTAACCCAATGATCCTGCTATATTGCTGGAAGCATGCCTGGAACGCCTCTTTTACAAATGCTCTCAACGACGCCGTCACCTTGTGTATGGTGTACTCTCGGATGTCAAAGCGTCTGCCTTGCAGTGTCGATTTGCCTTTAGAGAAAAGCCAGGGCACACAAGGAGCCCTGAAGGCCGGCAGGAATGTAGTTCCTTGCCAGGAAAGATTAAATTAAGGGCCGGGGCGTTACCCTGATGTAGATGCCAATTTTGTGAAACCCACAGGTCTTATCTTTGGGCATGAATTGATTCACGTACGCGACGGAGAACGTGAAGATAATTGTTTGTCTTTCTGGTACGCGTTTGTGATACACAATGTTGAAGAATATTACAATCAGCATCTGGCGGGGATGGATGGTTTTGATGTTTCTTTTGAACCGATTGTACTGTGTTTTACTTGTGTATTATGTCCATTATTTCCTTCATAATTGAAGCATTATCGTTGTTCCACACATTCTGTCATTTTACTCAAACGGAACTGCGACGAAGAAGAACCACACGATAGTAGACACTGGTTCTCTAACGGCTGTTGAAGCAAGAGAGAATCACGAGCATACGCATGAAGGGTACCTGTACCACTGTGTGCAATTTTGACGTACAATGCGCAATACTATCCTGAAAAAAAGTACCGTCGGATACTTTTCAGACAGACCTTGCATATATACATATACCGGGCGACTCAAGAGTGTGGAATCACCCACATATAATTTAGACAGATTTTACGCAATACCAATACCAATACCAGTTTTAACTACATACAATATAAATTAGACCACGCAGTCTCTGAAGCATGATCCTCCATCTACCATCTTCAATGGAAATTAATAAAATGTAAATAGGGGCAATTGACACATCAAATACGTCTTTCATTTTCTCAGAAAATCACTGGTGGAATAACGTTACCGTATCTTTAACAGTTTACAAGTTATTGCACGTTGATTATAAAGAATCTGAGCCAATCTTAGGGTAATGACAATTGGTGAAGAGTTGCAGGTGGTTGGGGTATAAGCCATCATGCTTATACGAGCTTTCAGCTCGAGAATTTAAAATAGGAAGAATGAAACGCAATTTTTTTAGGTGGGTATACGCTTGGCTCGTTGTAACGAAACCTTTCGCTTACTATCTCATATACCCTCCATTACATCCCTGGTCATGTGAAATCATTTTAGGTTTACCTGTTCCTAGAAATTCAAATGTGAAGACATTTGTTACCGATTTCTTTAGCAGACAAGGATTCGTAAATATGTGATTTTGCGTTGTATGTGCACTAAAATTGGCGTCCATTTAGAAATATGTTTGCTCCACTCGACCACACACTACAAGACCAGCTCTACACCACGGAAGAACATGTTCTGTATCTGGTAAACTAGTTGCCAAGTGATGCACTACGAGGTGCTACCTCCGACCAAACCATCAGTGCGGACCTATGCTCACAAGCAGTTGGAACGTGTGCAATAGCCACTGCAGCAAAATGGGATTCGCAACGGTGTATTTTTCTTTACCGACAATCCAAGGCCTTATGTGGCGCGGGTTGTCAGGGATACCATCCAGCGATTTGACTGAGAAACACTGTGCCATCCACCGTACTCCCCGAACTATACGCCAACAGAACTTTTGCATTGCCAGGGCCCTATTTCATAAAACTACAAGACCTGTTTTACAAGCGTTT
>JAGDQP010007631.1:47517-66410 GCA_022664845.1 Lepisma saccharinum | reverse complement strand
GTATTAAATGCATGAATATGTTATATCCGCATAGTTTTCTTAATTCAATTCTCATTCTAATACAAATTTAGCCATATTTGAAACATCAGGTTGGAATTTGTCAAGAAGAGTTTGTCGATCAACATTTACTGATACTCATACGCTCACCTTGATAACAGTTTTCTTTTGTAAAACTACCAACCAGCTCGTTCAGCCACATTTGAAAATTTGAATTTTTCAAAGATATATTCGTTTCAGAGTATAAAATATAATCTTCAGCGTAGATGTGGGTGCAGGTTGGACAAAATCTGAAGCACTTTTAAAAAGTTTGGAAATCTGATATGTTTCCACTTCACTTTTATTAGTTTCGTTTTCGAAAGTCGCAATTAGTGTAGAATGTTTTGTACATATACAAAGAAAATTTAAAATTCTACTAACTGTGGGAGTTTTGTTTTCGTGTTGTCTCTTCATTTTAAAGCCTCAGATAACACTTTTTTAATATACTATCATTTCTGATAGCTGTTTCAGGAAGTTGATTTTGACTGTATTAGATATTCTGGACCCGGGTTTCTCAACCTGGTGGTCGCGGGATGTGTACAAGGGGGTCGCGGGGAAAGTGAAAAAAATAATTTATCTATGGTTTTGTAGGTTTAAACTAATAAATTTCAAAGTAAGTATTTTATTTTGCTTGTCGTTTTTAATAATTGCTTAGATAATGTTGTTTGCTGAATAGTTTTGGATAGTATAAACACGATATTTATTGTACATAGGAAATAAACTGTTATGTTTTAAAATGAAAAGCAAATATTACACAGAATAAAATAATTGTAGGTCGCCAGCTAGAAAGCACGGTGAAAGGGGGTCGTCGGCTAGAAGGCATGGTGAAAGGGGGTCGCGGGATGAAAAAGGTTGAGAAACGATGTTCTAGACCCATACTATTCTTTCATACAGCTCACTGACGTATCCAAGCAGAGAGTTTAGAGGGTGCGGACCTCTACCAAATACCGATTTATTTGTAAACTTAGTACAATTTTAGGCGTAATTATATACAGCTTGTTTTAAAATCACTTTGACAAGCTTCTGGAGGTGATTCTTCAAATCAAATCAAAACAAAACGAAAGTTCCTCTCAAATTTTCGAAATGTGCATAGTTTCGGAGCTATGGGAAAATGCCGAAAGCGTAAGAAAATGAACCTCGGATTTTCATATTTCTAACACCATGAACAGTAGAGCTGACACATCGTGATGCCCTCAATGACTTTAAACCTACTCCATTTGAAAATGCAGATTTCAAAAAGTTCCGCAATGTGCACGCAAGGGACTCCTTAAAGGAAGTAGGGGATTCTGAAATATTTTTGAAGTAGAGGTGGGTCGAAAAAAGCATGAATTAACTTCTCATGTGAGTAAAGATGGCACACGTCATCCCCAGCATCCAATCGGGCAATGATACTAAATCTCTTTGGTAACAAATAAATAAAACATTCGCCGGCCTGGTAGTCGTGTGGTTTGGGGCGCTAAGCTAGCGACTCAAAGGTCCCGGGTTCGAATCCCGGCTGGGGCATGGACTTGAATTTTAATTAGCACCGCATTCATAATCGTGACGGGACGAAGTCGAAGTTACTAAAATGGCCCATTCAAAACAAAGTTTACAAATAAAACATTCGATGAAATAATGCAACTCTTACTCCTGCTTGTTATGCAACAACGGATTTCCTTAGAAAATCGTTCGGTGTATGGAATCTCGTTAAGATATCGACTTGGCGCAAACGAATTGTTTCCTGATGAAAACCGTCCTATTCATGCACATTTTGACCATCTTTACTTCAGAGAATTTCTGGGAATCCCCTAATTCCTTTGGAGAATCCCTTGCGCAACCACTGTGGAATTTTGAAATGTGCATTTTGTGATAGTACAGCTTTAAAGTCTTTGACGGAACCATACCACATCAGCTCTACTTTTCGTGATGTTAGATATATGAAGCTCTGAAGTTCTTTTTCTCACGCTTTCGTCACCCTGTAGCTTCGAAACTATACATATTTCGAAAATTTGTCTGAGGAATTTTCGTCTTATTTTGATGTGAGGAATCACCTCCAGTAGTTTGTCGCTGTAATTTTAAAAGACGTTGTATTTGTTATCTAATTCCAGATTCTCTTTGAACCTCTCCCAAATCTGTGAAAACTGTAAGAAAAATTCGGGATACATGTGAAAGAGCATGTCTAATACTGTAATTAGACCTCATTTTCTGGATTTTTGTAAATATTGTCATAGAAACTTGCAAACTCAAATATACTGCGACTTGGTTTGTATTCCTTCATGCAATTTGCTTTAGCTCTTTCAAACTTTATAACAAGCATCTTTGGCATCATTCATACCTTCTATAAGTGAAAGTGTTCCTTTTGTACGAATCTGTACAACGGTTAATCGTTGCTAGATAGTAATTTAATCGAATAAAATAGCAAATAAATTATAAATGTATTAAATTCATACGCGCCTTCAGTGTAAGCTTGTGAAATTGTTCAATAAAAAAATCTGGATAATTGGTCCAAACACACATTAGGTTAATTTTAAGATCATGAATTACGTTGTACTTTTATATCCGTCTTCTCATACAACAACATTTTTTATGTTATAGCCTATTAGTGAATTCCTTAACTGGAACTTGATCGCAAATTTCAATAATTGATATTAATAGTTGAACTCTTCTTCCCTTATAGTCGACCAAGGTGGTCGTGTGGTCTGAGACGTTAGGCTAGCGTCTCCAAGGCTGCGGGTTCTAATTCTACCCGGGACATGAATGTTTGTGGATTTTACTAAGCGTTGCCCTCGTATAATCGTGGCGGGCTGAAATCAAAAGTTACTAACATTGCCCGTAGAAAATAAAATTTACCAAAAGTTTATCTTCACCCTAATGATCTGAAAGATCACATTAGATCTTACAACTGAAATTTTCAATGTGTGTAATTTTAATTTATAATTCATATCTAATGTAACGAGGACGCCTGTTAAAGTTCTAGGCGGTAGGCCAATGACTCTAAGGTCCCGGGTTCGTTCAAGTCCGGCAGGGGCATGGGTGTGGATTTTAATGGCTAAAGGGCAAATAGTGACGGGCCGAAGTCCAAAGTTACTAGATTGGACCATTAAAAAAAAAAAATCTATACGTAGAAGATAACTACTTTAAATGTTTTCAAAATTTTCTCCGTTCTACTTTCGTTGACACTATCAGCACAGGAATTACTACACTCTTCATTACCGTCGAGAACCGGCGCTATCGACATGATTTTTTTTAACTAGTCCTAAAGGTTATTTACCACATTTACCTAAATGTGAAACTACAACGCAGAATGTACAATACGACCCTTGTCTGTTTATGTAGTATAAATTTACAATTATATTGAGATAGACGTAAGCTATAGTGCTGTTACCATCCTTGGAATTAATTTTATACTTTAACTAACAATTATATGTTTTCAAATATAACTTAATTCTTTTCTTCTGGAAATACTCTCCTTCCAAGTTCATAAAGGTATAGCAGGGGGGGGGGCTATATATCCCCCATATCCCCCCCTTACATACGCCACTGCATATTGCTATTATTGCTTCACGCTTAATAATATTAAAATTTACTAGATATTTCAACTTAGGTTATCTTCAGTAGAGTATAAAATGAAAGTATCACTAAGTCAAGAGTGAAGGGTGGATAGCTGGTGGATACAAAAACCAAGAGGGCGGACGTCCTCATCAAAAACAATTGATGAACATTCTGCATGTGCGCAAATATTGTTGGGTTTGATAAAGGTTTTTTGTGTTTAAAATTGAGCTTGGTACAATGAAAAAGTTAAGAGTGAATACAGGAAACGCAGTCAGGAAAGTGAGAGTCAGCATAGGAACGCAGCCAGAAAAAGTAGGAGTCAATATAGAAAACATAATCAGAAAAAAAGGAAACACACAGCAAATATAGCGTACTGATATTGAAAAGTAAAGAAAATAAACTGAATAAAAGTAGGAAGAAAATAAGTCATCGGATTTTGATATACGGAAGGAAGAAAAATGTTATTGCAGGTTTAAACTGGGTATCAGTTACGTTGTCAAGACCTGAATGAAGACTTCTACCCAGAGACGGTCAGTGGATGTGTTTCTGGTGGGGGGAATAAGGAATTGATTACTGCTACAGGTAAGTAAACTCACATCGAAGTCATTGTTGTGTAGTTGTGTATGTGTAGAAACTGAGGAATCGGGTCTGTTGGTAACAGAAATGTGACTTTATTGACAGGGAGGTTCAAGGGACAGCCTGTTTCCCCCCACATAAAATACCGGGCAGATTGTGCACGTTAAGATGTATATGATGTTTGAAGTTTGAAGGGCTCCTTTGGGATGTATAATCTGTCCCATCCTTATTACGTCTCCAACTATCTGAATCAGCACAACCGATGGCAACTTCACTCCACATCCCAAGGGAACCTGTTAAACATCAAACAATTGGTCTAACGCTTCTCACGTGATGTGCGAGTATATTTTTAAGAATTGAGGGTGGTTATCATGAAAACGGCAAATAGTTCAACAATCCAATTTGGTGAATTCTTAAGGATACATTCATACCAACTTCGAAGCAAATTGGTCCAAACGATCTCGCGTGATACGCGAGTATATATGTTTAAAAATTAAGTTTCGTTACCGTGGAAACTAAATAGTCCAACGATTTAATTTGGTGCAAGTCTTAATGGTCATATCGAGTGGGAACTATTTTGGTTTAATAATTGAATCTCTTTCCGATTAAAACGATAGCAGGCGTAAAGTTCTAGCTCGGCTAAGACATGTCGACCTGGTAGTCGTGCGGATTTGAGCACTAAGCCAGCGACTCGAAGGTCCCGGATTCGAATTCCAGCTGGGACATGGATGTATGTGGATTTTAGAGACTTAACAGCTAATGAAATAAAGATGGGCCGAAGTTATTAGTTACTAAAATGGCCCAAAAATACAAAACTTACATTTTTTTCGGCTAAGACTTGGAGGATTGTCCACTCTGTCACCACACCAAGTTTGATCGGAATGTGTCAAGCTGTTTTTATAATGCGTCAAAATGTGCTTTCGTTGAAGAACCGTTACCATACAAACCGAACTAAAATCAAAATACATCTAGCTTATGGCACTCTTTATGCCGCATACGAGGGCCACTATTTATATTTTGAGCCTAACAATGAAAAAATAGTAATGTGTCATTGAAAATTGATTTATTGTTTCTCGAAATATTCTCCTTTATGATCAATACACTTTTGCATTCGTTCGAACCATTTGTCAAAGCACTTTTTCCAATCTTCTTGAG
Organism: Lepisma saccharinum; assembly: GCA_022664845.1. Lineage (NCBI taxonomy): Eukaryota > Metazoa > Arthropoda > Insecta > Zygentoma > Lepismatidae > Lepisma > Lepisma saccharinum. The sequence goes on along the minus strand of JAGDQP010007631.1, from coordinate 61,112 downwards.
ACACCTCCATAATATGGTTTTTGAACGCATCAACGGCTTCTTCCGCCGACGAAAATCGTTGTCCACGCAATTTATTCTTGACATTCGGGAACAAGAAGAAGTCATTGGGTGCTAAATCAGGACTGTACGGCGGATGACCCATCAATTCGACTTTTTGGGTGTTCAAATAGTCGGTTGTTAGACGAGATGTGTGACAGCTCGCATTGTCTTGATGAAGAATGATCCGACGGCGCTTGTTTGTTTTCCGTATTTGACCAAAGACCTCCGGCAAACAAATTGTTGTGTACCATTCAGAGTTCACCGTTCTACGTTCCTCTAAAGGCACAGTTGCCACATGACCAGTTTTCCCAAAAAAACAGGCGACCATTTGTTTCGATGTGCTTCGAGCGCGAACAACTTTTGTTGGATTTGGTTCATCTTGGAACATCCATACAGTCGACTGCTGTTTACGTTCCGGCTCATATGCATATATCCATGATTCATCACCTGTTACAATCTTATATACGTCTTTTGAAGCACCGCCATTGTATTTATTGAGCATTTGTGTGCACCAATCGACCCGAGCTTCTTTTTTAGTTTTTGTCAAATTATGTTGGATCCAACGAGAACAAACCTTTCTCACAGCTAAATGATCATGCAATATTTTATATATGCTGGTGGAACTAATGCCAAGGGTTGCCTCAATATCACAGTATGTCACATGACGATCTTGCAGTATTAGGTTTTGCACAGCATCAATGTTTTCTTGAATAACAACTGATTTTGGACGACCTTCGCGAATTTCGTCAGTGAGCGAATGGCGGCCACGATTAAAATCGTTATACCAGCGTTTCACAGTGGCAAAGGATGGGGCTTCATCGCCAAATGTGGAAATCAGTTGATCGATGCACTCTTGTCTGGATAATCCACGTCGAAAATCGTAAAAAATCATCGCACGAAAATGTTCGAGTTAATTCCATTTTTCTGTTGTTACGCAATCTTCAATTCAACGTAAACAACACAAATAAAGCTATTGACAAAACATTTGAAGTACGTTATGGTCAAGAATGTCAGACGTTTCTATGGAAACGTCAAATGGCGCCTAAATACAATCAGTGTTGCCAAGGCTCAAAATATAAATAGTGGCCCTCGTATGGTGTACTTATGTTGAACAACCAAGTTCCTTCTCTGACGTTTGCTTTGCCCCAATTAAGTACAAAAACTACTTTGAAAATACATTTAATCAAAATTACACTCATTTACGTATTCCTGCGTCCAATTCGTGTTAATAATACGAACATTACAGTATTAATCGTTTTGTTTGAACATTTTCAGAAAATACGTAAAAGGAGAATGGGCTAGGAGGAGGAGTGTAGAGGTTAAGTAGGTATTGTGAAGCGTCACAACACCTTACATAATCTGTTTTACTTCCATTGTACATACCTCTCTACCTCTCCTCTTTTCTCACTCCTTTTACGTATCTTTATTACTGAAGACGTTCATCGTGATGAACGAAATGTTTCTATAAAGTTGAAAGTATTAACACGAATTGATAGTAGAAATACATAACGAGTGTAATTTTGATTCTGCGACTTCCGGGCGCAAACCAGAGTATCTAAGAATACGGTTGTCTTTTGAGTAAACAAATTAATTTAAACCTTTTATGAAATCGATCATCATTGATTACTAATTAACAACGGAAAGCACATTTATATTTGGAAATCTTCAGTAAATTAAGTAGAGGTTAATTTAGAACACATATTACTCACGCTCCCATATTTTCCAGGTATTTAAAAGGAACGGATATACGAAATCAATACAGATATTTTGACAAGCGATCGCGACAGTGCTTGTAGAATATCTATGAAATAAACTGATTTGGATTTTTAAGTTCTTTATTTTTGCTGAAAAACCACTAAGGTTTCACCGTTGACTGGCCTAGATTCAAAGAGGTGTGACATTCCTTAAAGAGAATCAAGCTTACCTTTTATATATGAACAGAAATACAAATGACACAAAATATCCATATTTGGTACTAAGACACACAAAGGTTCAGTATGTAAAACTGTTAACATAGAAAAGGTTAAAATTGTTCCTAGAATTTATGTTATTCAAACTTTGAACCCCTTCTTTGCTTGGTGCACTTGCATCTGTGCTTTTGAACACCTCAATTTCAATATCGCTCTTCATTTTCTTGTTGCTTCTTAAAATTTGAAAACTAGTCTCTGAACATGTTTAGCAAGGCGTTTAAACCACGGATGATAAAATTTTATAAATAAATTGTTTCTAATCGCTAAAAACAACAATAAAAATAGGCTTTCTGGGAACTACAAAGAAAGTGTATACTCTCTTCTTGTTTCTCTTTTATGCTGTAATGCCACAGAAATTTTCCTCATTTATCTTTTTTTTTCTTCTGTCCATCCTGGCTAATTATTCCGACGTGGTCGAAATACATGAAGTATTACCCACAACTGACTACTCTGTTGTTAATTGTTCTTAACAAACAAAAATGTAGTTCTTAACATGACAGTTTTTTCCTTTGTTGTAGTGAGAAACCAGATATAGTATTCATTCAGGAAGTAATCCCAGAAACTTTCTCATATATCGACGTACACTTGCCTGATTACATGTGCATAGCTGCAAATATGGAAGGATATTTTACAGCAACGCTTTTGAGAAGGTTCACTGTATATTATGATAGGCATGAAATAATAACATATCCTACGTCATTAATGATGAGGAATCTTCTTTCTGTCGAGGTATGTACTTTGTACTAGTCTTACCATTATTACGTTGAAATATTTTTAATGTTTCTTGGGGAATATACGTCATATCTTTCGAGATTCATAGGACGGTTGTTACAATCACAAAGCTGCCGATTTCTTCAGCATACTAGAACCATTTACTAGTAAAGCATTTTTATTTACTGAGAGCAGAATTTTCCCAAGTCATCTTGAGCTATGTTACGAGACGTGGCAACAAGAAAGCAGATGATGACATGTTTACGTTAGTCTTTGAATTATGTCCTTTAAGATGTTAGGTATGAGATGTTATTACTTCTTTAAATACACTAATACAAGTGGATACTGTCGGTGCTAGAGTATTAAAAAAATGTAGTCCAGCGTGGTAGCATAGTGATTATTTGTATATTATTCTATTAACGACCTTACAGATTTAATCAAACTTACTTGGCTCTTACGGTCTCCAAATGCAGCATACAAGCTATTCAGTTCCTATCGATTTCGAAACTTTCCAACTTCTGCTTCTGGGGCGCACGCCAAAGAATAGATTTATAAAGATACAAAGAAAATAAAAGCTATAGTAGTAGGAAAGACGACAGTGAATAGAAATTAAAAATGTGTTTCTGTAAACTAGTACCAATTTCTTAAGTTTTATTGTTACCTGTTGTTGATACTCTAGCCCTTGTGCCAGACAAGTTGTTTGTATAAAATGGCAGGACCGGATGAAACTTTCAGAACTTGTACACTGGTATGTATAGAGCATGAAAATACGTGATAGACATTCCAAAAAGGTAGCTATCCAAGATGGCGGTCATTCAAAATGGCGGCCGACGCTATTTATTAAAATCAACATATTTTGGCACTGAGTTATCCGTTTTTTTTTTTTTTTTAATGAAAGATAATTTAATTAACTACATTTTTGTTTATGAGCAATATTTTCGTAGATCTAATAGTGTTTCAGTTAAATGTAAAAAAGTTTCATTTTAACCTAAAATATTTTCTTATTTAATATTTTACTTTGAAACGACTGGTTTCAATTAAATCCGACAAGTATAACCAGAGATATGGACAAGCAATACGAGTTGGCATTATGGAGGCACTAATGCGTGTAGAAGCTACATGATGAGTTGGTATAAAACGGGGGGACCAGATGAAACTTTCAGCACTTGTACACTGGCACGTATAGAGCACGAAAATACGTGATGGATATTGCAAAAATGTAGCTATCCAAGATGGCGGCCAATCAAAATGGTGGCTATCGCCAATTTTCAATGGTACATATATCAGCATCGCATATCTCGGCTCTGAGTTATCCGATTTCATGGTTCCTTTTTAAAATGAAAGATAATTTCTTTGACTTCAATGAGCAATATTTTCATAAATCTAATATTTTTTTCAGTTAAATATAAAAATGTGAATTTTAACCGAAATCATTTTTATTTAATATTTGACTGAGGCAGATTTTAGGTTTAGGCGAAAATTTCTTTTCAAAACAGGAGGAAAAACAAAATTTTATCCATAATATTTTTTATTTAAATATGCATATTTTCTAAAGAATATTAGAAAACTACTTTAAGATAAATAAATGCTTTTGCAAAAGACACTGCTTTTGTTTGAAGAAAAGAGCAATAATAACCTAACCGATCTGAACCAGAGCAATTACTGCGTATTTCTGTAACAACTGCAACGCAGGATGGTAAGTACTACAGTTTCTGGTGCAGATGCCCCGGCGATCCAATTGATGCATAGCTTTCCTTCGCTGTCCTTTCTCCATTCATGTTCTTCAGCCTCTGGTATACTTAAAAGTATTTTCCAAGTCTTCGTATCTAAATCCCTGTCTGGAAATTGGCGCGTTTCTTGCATGATGGTAGTTAGCAACTATCGACTTCACCCGCCTTTGTATGTAAATAATTTCATCGCAGCTCATTGGCACTTCCAATTTCTATTTTCTTGGAATACATGTCACAAGTAAATTTCCAATTGTCTTGAATAACTCATCTGGAACAGTTCACTCGATTCCTATGCTTCTGAATGTTGTAACATTAATTTGTGCTGTTCCAGTAAATCTTTTAATATTTCTTTGTCCTGTAAATGCATTTATACTGTCACAACCTGACCTGAATGGAATCTTATTACAGCTGATGCTACTTCTTAATAAATTTCTGAGACACTTTGTCCAATATAAAGTACTTTCAGTTAGTTTCTAACACCTTCCACAATGCATTTACTTGCTTTAACCTGTTTGTACAGTACAACAGAAAACCAAACTTTTTATTAGTAGTGATTTCTTAGGTCCAGATTATCGGATATTATTGCCCTTTTCCTCAAATAAAAGAATATATTAAAAGAAGCATCTTTTGAATTTAATTTTAAGACGTTTAGGTAATTTTCGGTCAGACAGGATGGATGATGAGATGAATTGGTGAAATAAAAACACTGGGATGAAACGGGAGAACCCCGAGAAAAGCCGCGCACACGGTGTTAGTCCACCACGAAGTCCATATAGCAGGAGCAGGGATCCAACCGACCACCCCTAGCATCAAAGGTGAGCGCTAAACCATTGATCCACCGCGGTCCAGCAGCATTTATAAAGCAGATATTTATCTAAAAAATATAGTTTCCTAATAAGACCTTAAATAAGAAAATAATAAACATTTTTTGTTATTTTTTAATTTCACTTAGTAAACTTAAACTAAATATACTTAAGTAAATATCAAATAAAACAATTTAGGGTAAAATCACATTATTAAATTTAAAAAATCTCTATTATATTTATGAAAATATCGCTCTTAATAAAAATTGAAGGCAAAGAAATGATATTTCATTTAAAAAAAGGAACCATCGAAATCTCGATACATTGAGAATTGACGATAGCACCATTTTGAATGACTACCATAGTCATTTTGAATAACTACCGTTTTGTGATGCCTATCACCCATATTCGTGCTCTTCATAGACAAGTGTTCAAGAGCTGAAAGTTTCATTTGTTCCCTACATTTTATACCAAAACATCATGTAGCTTCTACAAGCATTAATGCCTTCGTAATGTTACCTCGTATTGCAGAAATTTTCAAATAATTGTCCGTATCTCTTGTTATACTTGTCGGATTTAATTGATCTTTTTTTTAGATTAAAGCCTGAGTTAGACGCTATATTTTGTGTAAGGACATAGGCTTATCTGAAAACCAGTCGTTTCAAATTAAAATATTAAATAAAAAAATATTTTAGGCTAAAATGAAACTTTTTACATTTAACTGAAAAACTATTAGATTTACGAAACTATTGCTCATAAACAGAAATGTAGCTAATAAAATTATCTTCCATTTAAAAAAAGAACGATCGAAATCGGATAACGGAAAGCCGAGACGTGTTCGTTTTAATAAATAGCGTTGGCCGCCATTTTGAGTTGCAGCCATCTTGGATAGCTTTATTTTTTGAATGTCCATCACGTATTTTCGTGCTCTACGCATGCCAGTGTACAAGTGCTGAAAGTTTCATCTGGTCCCCTCGTTTTATACGAAATCATCATGTAGCTTCTACACGCATTAGTGCCTCCATAATGCTCACTTGTATTGCAGAATTTTTCAAACAATTGTTCATATCTCTGGTTATACTTGTCGGATTTAATTGATCTTTTTTTTTAAAATTAAAGCCTAAGTTACACGCTATATTTTGTGTAAGGAAAGGTTTATCTAAAACCAGTCGTTTCAAAGTAAAATATTAAATCAGAAAATATTTTAGACTAAAATGAAACTTCCTTACATTTAACTGAAAAACTATTAGATTTACGAAACTATTGCTCATAAACCAAAATGTAGCCAATTAAATTATCTTTCATTTATAAAAAGAATGATCGAAATCGGATAACTCAGTGCCAAGATATGTTGATTTTAATAAATAGCGTCGGCCGCCATCTGGGATAGCTACCTTTTTTGAATGTCTATCTCGTATTTTCGTGCTCTATACATGCCAGTGTACAAGTGCTGAAAGTTTCATCTGGTCCCTCCATTTTATACTAATTCGTCGTTTTTTGGCTTCTGGTACAAGGACTACTCGTATCTACAAAGGCTTTTAAACTTATCCTACAGTATTCTTCAAGCCTTAGTGGTCAGATGTGTATGTAAATTGCAAAACTGTTCATGTAGCTGTTCAATTTACCTGTATTTAAAATTAGTGATGTCCTTCAAGATCCGAATTTTGACACTTTATATGTTTGAAATGTTTCTTGACGTAATGGGTTTCAAATGTAGGCAGGACAGAGCACGAAATCAGTGGAAAAGGGCTTTCGGTCAAATTCTTCGAAACTTTGGATTTCCGTAATTTAAAACATCTTTCAAAAAAGTCTTAATGGGCAGAAGTCATGGAAATTGAATTAAGGGCTTATATGAAGCTAAATAAGTGTAGGATTACCTAAAGCTGCTTATAATGTTTTTGTAAAATAAGTGTGTTATTTTCGGTTATTATTGTACCTCTAAAGCTGATTCAAGAATTTGAGGTACGTACGCACATATTGCACCAATTCTCTGGTACTTAGTATATGCTCAACACCAACAATATGTAAAGCGTTCATCAACTCAAGTTTTCGACAGCGTAATTCAGGCTCGTAATGCAGATAATGATTGTTATTATGTAATTCACCCACAATTAAAATAAACACTTTTTCTGTTACAATAAGGAATTCAGTTTCATTTTATTAGAACTGCAGATAGCGGTGTTAGCAACGAGACTTTATAACCCAGCTTACTCCGACAATCTGTGTCCGAAAAATAAATCTCTGAAACTACAAGGTGTAGAGGTGGCTGGGGTGTCGTTAGAAAGGTCTTGACTAGCTCAGAGCCTCCGGAACCGTCTTGATTGGTGCAGTGGGTCAGTGTTACTAACACATTTAAAAAATAAATTGCTTTCATTTCTTTGGTCCTATCCGCACCAAACTTGGCATTATTCAACAGAAAAATACCATGCCTTACTGTGGGCGTTCCCGTCCCTATACACCCCAGCTGTCAGTGTTGCCAACCCTTTTTTTAAAATAAAAAAATGAATGCTTGTACGTGTTAGATGCAGGGTTCGGTATGAGCGCGCTCACGTGTTGAGTTTTGAGTTGAGCGCGCTCACTTTTTAAAACGTTAGTTTCGCTTAGAAATGATTTTTAAGCGTACAACTCACGCTCACTTCCAGGTAAAAATGTCTTATGAGAAGTTGTTACACCTAAGTGAAATTGACTTTACGACTGTTTTGTTTAGTTGTCTGACTATATTTACCTGAAATTTAATTGTCTAATGTGTGTATACTCTGAGAAGAGGGAGGACAGATAATTAGAAGAATGTACGAAATCATTTGTCTTTACCAAAGAAATTTAAGTGGAATTTTTTCCTTCTCATTGTAAAGAAAGAGTTTGAAATTTTGTGTTCAATAAATATGCAATATAATTGCCACCACAAATCCGCGTGCCTGGGAGCACGCGCCACTTATTCAAGACAAACAAATAGTAGAATATGTATCCTACACTTTGTAAGCAAATGTGTACTACAAGCATCGTCACGTAAACAAGTAGTAAGTGACACAAGCCATCGTAAACATCAAGCAGACGACGACAGCAGTTCGGTCGAGAACCGGAGACGGAGTTGGAGTCGCAGCTAGATGGAGTTGGGACAGCAGGAGGGACTTAGAGGATCGCACCCTAAAAGATTTCTATAAATATCCAGACATCTATGCAACTAACATCGCTCCTCGGTCCTGGGTGGTCGCCTCTCTATTCTATCCGCTTACGACTAGCAACGGGTCGAAGCATCTTCCTGCGTACACAGTTAGCAACGGGCTGGTACGCTTCCTTCCTCACCTGAGACACAGTTAGCAACGGGCTGGTGTGTGTGCCCCCTAAAACACAAACCTGTACACAATTGCGACGGACTGGCACATACGCAGGCACACAGTTGCAACGGGCTGGTGCAGAACTTCATCCTACTTCTCTGAGGCTTAAAACTCAAAAGAAGAAGAAGGCCATAAGTTTTATTGTAAACTCACTTATAACCCGGTTCGGGACGGTCTTTGAATTAACGTACTTCGTACAATCGTACTTGTACATTTTTTTAGTAACACTGGTTCTGGAAGAAAATACAATCAATCCCATATATCCTTTCGTTCTGCCAATAAAGCACATCAGATATAACACAGGAACATTACGTGGTGGATGCGGCCAGGGTTTGGAAACAATTTTTCCAAACATCTGTGGTTTTCAACGGCACATAACCCACCCAAGATTTTTAGAGGTGGAGTCCTGTATTTTAGACAGTGCTTAAACAAGCGCCCAAAAAGTGCGCCGTGCTCAGAACAGTTTTTGTGTACAAGAAGTGCGAGATTAAATATCAAGTGCCTATATACGGACCAATTCTTCTTAAGCATTTTTTCCTTTCAGCTTCAACAAGGACATATTCTACGTCAGGTATGTTCCATGATGGTTTTATTAGGGTTACAGTAGAGACTGAGTCGTCAAATTTAGAGGTAATAGGTAATAGATGCGAACTACGAGGTCTGGTAGTCGCACTGGAAATTTTGATAATTCTGATAGCGAAAGTGATTCGACCAGAGGCACGAAAAATATGACTACAAATACCTCATTTAGCCTGCCGCATTTAACAGAATTTTCGGGTAGAGTTACTGAGGACCCAGATAGATTTTTTACATTGTACGAACATATGGCAACGCTTCATAACAGGGATGGCAGTAGAGAAAACAGGTTTGCTCATGTATCTCCAGGATGTAGCTCTCGACATGGCTTTTCAACTACAATCACCTAATGATGGAACTCGCATGTAAGCAGCTAAAAGATAAGCTTATAGGCCTTAGTCGACCAAAGATCCCACATTACAAGGCCGAAATAGAAATCAATATGGTTCAACAGCACCAAGATGAGCCTATAGATGCTTATTTTTTTTTCGAAAACTAAGTGTCATTCGTCATAATTTGCCCGAAGCAAGCGAGGAAGAAAAGGTACACTTTTTATCTCTAGATTTGGAAACAAATTTTCTAAAAAGCATAACACTGAAAACCTATACATCGGTACGTGATTTACAGAATAAACTTCATTATTTGGAAAAATCAAACGACCTGCTGAAAAAGAATTTGTGGGACGTTCACAAGCTCTGCATGCATTAATGGAACATGGTCAACAGAACCCAACCCTGCCAAACCCTAACTCACAAATTCCTAATCTTCAAAATTTAACCCAGCAAGTACTGAATTTACAACCTTCCAATAGTGAAGATTCAGATTTCCAAAGCAGTGTACCTGCTTTTTATCAAAATACTGGTTTCCAACAACAAAGCAACGAAAATCCTAATCCTGAAAATAACCAAAATCCAAATTATATACTGTTACCAATGATCCACAAATACGTAGAGACCTCGAACAAGCACCTATTACCCTAATCGACGTTACACCTTCTACTAAACCAATACAAAGATACGCATATGACCTGTTATACTCTAACAATTCATCCAACTATGAAAAATCTTCAACCTGTTCAGAACACCATGGATGACCTGACACACAAATTGGCTAAGTTATCCTTAATGGTGGTCAAAAATAACTCCAACCAGAAGTTATATTACAAAAAGAACGGTAATAAAAATATAATAATAATAAAAAATATAGACTATAAGGAAGGAAAACAAGACAACAGGAAGGACACAAAGAATAATAGTGGCACAGTTACTGTATGTGCGGTCTGCTTCAAGCGTGGTCATTCTTCCCATATATACTGGTACAAAGACAAAAAGAACCAAGATTCGGGAAACTAAATAGTGAACCCCAGGCCCAAAGACTTGAGGGAGCAGACCAGAAAGGAGAAAGTCAAACTGAAGACCCAAGGACCTGCCACCGCCCAGTTAAAGAAGGTGAAAGATAATCAGAAGACCGAAGGACCTGTCGCCAAGGAGAAGACAACTTGTCAGCCAAGAACCTACCACTTCTGAATCACCAAGAGTGCAAGTCAAACAGAAAACGCAAGGACCTGTTGCTGCTGAATCCACAGCAAACATTTACTGTAGTCAGATAGTAACTCCAGAAAGAAGATAAACAGTTTCGTATGACACAGAAGAAAATAAATCTTTAATACGAGTTAAAGTAAATGATAATTCAATACAAATCATAATAGATACTGCCTCTAGCATTAGCCTGTGGTCCAGATTTCAACTACCTAAGAAATATAAGGTAATTCCATTTGTAACGCACGTTAAAGGAATAGCTGGTAAATTGCTCACACTAAATTACACAGCATTGATAAAATTTAAGATTGGCAATACAATGTATTCTCATTACTTCAGAATCATTGAACATAGTGATTATAATCCAATCTTTGGGCAGGATATTTTAAAAAGAATCCTCTCTTTATAAGAAAGCGAAGAAACCACAATTTCCTTACATTGGAAAAGAAAACGACATTTCGCATGCTGCTGTAAATATGATCCAACAACAGGCGTCAGCGGATGTTTACGTTACAAAAGATTGTAATTCCTCCAAAATAATATTTCTTTCTTCCTGTTTCGAATCAAGGAAACAGAAAAAAAAACAACAGTCAGCATTCCTTTATGTCAGATATCTTCCAACATTGCCTGACAGGCATATCATATCATATCATATATTGAAAATACCTGTTCATGAATCTACTATTTCAGTAATTAATCCTACCTCTAGAAAAATAAAACTGCTCAAAAGTTCACCAATTGCGTAAAAATACCGACCAGAATTTAGAGGAGATTACTTTTAAAATATCAGAACAAAAAGAAAGCGACCCCGACGATGTTTATAAATATCGTACAAAACAGGAGATTGATGAGAGACCGAGGTACACTGAAAAACTTTTCGACCTCACTTTTCGACATCAATGAAGATCTACCAGAGAAATTGAAGGCAAAGATTTCAAACATTCTCTATAACTATCGAGACGTTTTTGCTTATTCTCCAAGTGACATTTCATACTTCAAAGGCTGTGTGCACCGTATAACGATCGATAAGGCAGCAACATTGCATAAGAGGTCACCGCCAGTGCCTCCGGGTTTAGGACACAGGTCTATTCGCAATTGGAAGACCTGAAAGCAGGAATTATCCGAGAAACGTTGACGAGCGAATATTATTCTTCTCTGTCGATAGTAAAAAAGCCTAACTTTAATGAATTCCGTTTGGTGCTAAATTTCCAGGACTGTGTAATACTTTTACGAAGTATTTATCTATACCGTTCCAAAATGCAGATGATGTGCTTTCTAGCATATGTGGTAAAACTGATCAGCACCATAGATATATCAGCATCATACCATCAAATTAGATTGCATCCGGGCTCATGGAAGTACATGACATTTGAAGTTCCACATACAAGAAAAAGCTTTCAGTTTCACAGATGTGTGATGGGACACGTCTCCTCCACACAGGCTCTGTCCATAGTTACTAGAATATTGTTACAAGACCTACCAAATACGATTACTAGTTTCGCAGATGATTTGGTGCCTACTGACTATACACCTGAACAGCAATTAGAACATTTAAAAATGCTTTTTAAACGCTTACAAAAACATGATTTTCGCGCCTCACCTCGTAAGGACCACTTATTTTTTCTGAGCTAGACATCCTGGGCTTCCATATATCTGGTTCTCATATATCTATACCATTTAAAGTAGCACGAAAAATAAAAAAAAATTGAACGCCCACGAACGAAATGTCAACTTAAGTTTTCTCGGGGTTTCTCGTTTATTCGCAGTCATGTCTGGCAATTTACCTCCAAAATCGAGCCCTTTCAACACGTTCTGTTTGGTTGGTTTCCTTTCGGGGGAAGTTACTCAGGTTTTTGGACTTTTTCGGTTTTTCTTGAGTTATGGTAGTCATTGCTTACTTAACTGGGCTTTTTTAAGTTTCCAGTTCATTTGGTCTTCGTTTCAATGTTTTGGTCCTTAAAATGACCTATATGAGGAATGGTCCATGTGTTCACAGGTAAGTTAGGTCATCTCAAAATGTGAATATTGACATGGGTCACAGTACTGATTGTTCCAGTAGCTGTGCCTCTTTCGTACAGTAATTTCTTTCGACCATATCTAATGCAGTTTTGTCATTACAAACAACATCCCCATGTTTAACATACAAGGAACATCATCCATGTCCGGCTTCGATCCCAATGCAATATAATTTTCTAATAGAGGGTATGTATGCATTATGTCTGATGATAGAAATTGTTGCCATGGCGCATGGTGTTTAACGTTATTGAATGTTGAAGAGTTGTGATGTAGTTATTTACAGGGTACCAGGTGTATAAATATGAAACCAGAATTTGTGCATAGACGGCGTTAGCTGTCACTGTGGTTACCGTGAAACTGCGTCCTTGGCGCACTTGCTTGTTTTGATTGCTGATAACAATTTGCAACTCACAACCAGACAAGTTTCATGTCATAGTGTAGTGTTTAATAGCTTTGAACATGGCGCAATTTGTACCTACAAACTACGATGTGCGGACAGCATTGATTTTTGTTACATTTTGAAGAAAACTGCTGCAGAATCGCATCGCATGCTTGTCGAAGCTTACGGTGATCATGCTCTTGGTAAGTCAGTGCTATGCGTGGTTTACAAAATTTAAAAGTGGCGATTTTGACGTGAGAAACGAAGAACGTGGAAGACCACCGAAAAAGTTTGCAGACAGCGAATTGCAAACTTCGTTGGATGAGGATGACGCTCAAACGCAACAACAACCCGCGGATCAATTATATGTGACACGAGAAGCAGTTTCCATACGTTTAAAAGCCATGAGCAGGATTCAGAAGGTGGAAAAATGGGTTCCACATGCATTGACTGAACGACAGCAGGAAAACCGAAAAACCACTTGCGAAATTCTGCTCA